>JAYMTA010003109.1:0-14949 GCA_036897625.1 Pelargonium cotyledonis | reverse complement strand
TATGTTTTTTTTTTTTTTTTTTTTCATCTGGGTTTCTTTGATTGTTTGTTTGATTGATTGATTGGTGGCTCTTCTTTGATGGGTTTTTGTTATTTGTTTTGAATTTGGCTTCAAAATCATCCACTAGGTGAAATAGTCAACAAAGTTCAATATTTTTCATCTGGGTTTCTCTGGTTGTTTCTATTTTTGGTTGATTGGTGACTGTTCTTCGATGGGTTTTTGTTATTTGTTTTGGTTTTGCTTTCTAAATCTGATCTTGATCTGTTTTTTTGGTAACAGGGTATCCCGAGAATGCTTACCCTCCACCAGGGTACCCAGCACAGGGTTACCCTCCTCCACAACAAGGCTATCCTCCACAAGGGTACCCTCCTCAGCAAGGCTATCCTCCACAAGGGTACCCTCCACAGCAGCCTGGCTATGCTCCTCAGTATGCTCAGCCTCAGCCAGAGAAAAAGAGTTCTGCTGGTTTCATGGAAGGATGGTAAGCTAAGCTTTTTGAATCTAATCTTATACATTTATAGTCTTGTCAATATTGAACAAAAAGAGAGTCAATACTTCTTGATGGATCTAATAGATACATAGTTTTGTTCATCTGATTTTTTTATGAGATCACTGAGTAGCCAATTGTGGTTTTAGAGTTTCATCCTCTGTTTTTTACCCTGATTTGTTATGATGTATTAAAGAATGAGTGATACATATAAATAGAATTTTATTGTTGATTCTCCATTTATCTATTTCTTATATCACCATTGATCCATTTACTATCATTTCTAATGATCTGTCTTTTGATAATATTTAACCTATGATTCAACTTCCATATGATCTCATAGTTTGTACATGCATTCAGTCTATTTAGATATAAAGGCATGTGCAAAATGAGATAAAACTGAAAATGGATAAAAATGTTTTTGGTGGGTGATAAGATTTGGCATCTCAAAGATCGTTGGTGATTTAAAAAATAGTTTATGGTTTTATCCATTGACTTTAACTTGAATTCGATGGTGTCCTCAAAAAATTAAACCTATAGTACATATTGGTGCACACAATTATGAAATTAGTCTCCCTTTGGTTTGTCTATATGTCAATTTTATTCCTATTAGATAATTCATACCTTATTAGCTTTGGCATGTGTTCTGTTCAATCAATCTGTAAAAACAATAATTTGGTATATATTATGATATTGTCCACCTAGAAAATAGCTCCAGTTGAGCTTTCATTGTTTCGTGTTCTCAAAGAAAAGAAATATACCTTCAATCATTGGGTTTTACTTTTAAAACCCTTGGCACTTGATTGATGAGAACATGTTATTCTGTAATTATTTTTTTGGTTAAGTCCATTTGGATTGTTCTTATATTTCAAAGCTTTTACATTATCTATAATCTGAACTAGTTGGCTAATTATGCATTTATGTGCTTGTTCAGCCTTGCAATGCTTTGCTGTTGCTGCCTGTTGGATGCTTGCTTTTGAGGAGATGATTCAACATTCTGTCAAGGCTATTTGACTGTGATCTGGCTTGGAGCTTTTGGTTTGGAACATCATCTGTTGTGTCTATAGATTGAAGTCGGGAAACACCATCGTTATTTTCTTGTCTTTTTTTTACTTTTTGGACCATTTATCATTGCATGTGTGAGATCATACAATATTTGTCAGTGAAAAGCAAGACTTCAAGATTTCATATTCCTTGTGTATTTGCTATCAATTCCCATTACTTCCTGTTTCTTGTTCTATGAAATCTGCATTGCTTCATGTTCCTCTTGACTAAGCTTTGCTGTCATTACCATAGTTGATGGTTTTGTAACCTTAGTTCATGTCATGTATGTATATATGTATCTATGCAATTTTTTATTCTTGTTTTTTTTTGATAAAATATTTTTCTTCTTGTTGTTAACAAGAAAGAAGCAAAAACTGTCCTTTTGTAACCATGAAAGCTGGGACCAGGTGTAGAGAAATGTCTTGAAAGTATCAAAAAAGAGCATTTCTTGTTTTGGCAAACAGAAGAAGCTGGCAAGAGTTGTTGGGATACACTATTCACATTGATTCCTTGTGACAAAAGAAGCATATTCTCATGTGCTATCAATATTATTGTAAGTGATACAATTATTTTTCCTACTTGCAGACTCTGCTATGCAATTGATTGTTTTGTTAAACAGGAAATGAAAGGTGAGGGACCATTTGTTGTCTCCTTGTAATTCAATAGGTACATTGCTCCTTTGGTGTAAATGTAATGTACTTGATCCTCATGAAAAGAGTCACTAGCTTTTGCTTCCCATTTCTGCATAATGTTGTGGGTGTGCTAAGGAAGATGATAAATTGATAATGAAGATATGTTGTACTTTTTGTTGCAAGAACATTGCCACAATGCAGGGTGGATACACTCTGGCTTTTCCTGATAATGTATAGTAAGTCTAGGAGGATAGGGTGAATTTGGCTGCGGCGCGGCTTTTTGACTTGATCATCATTCAAAAACCGTTTGCACTAATTTGTCTCAAGGAAAAATCAATATGTGCAAATAGTGCGACTTTTTTACTTGGTTAGCCTTTAAAAAGTGTTTGTATTCACGAAAACGATAACCTTCATAGCACTACAAAAAATGTGAGAACACGATATAAAAGTGGTGAACATTTTACATCGAGGGGTGATGGTGTGACTACTTTTGACTGGCCCACGTGACATCAACGAGGTGGCATTGTCCTAGTGTTCAAGTGGAACATCTTCAAGTCCTCGGTTTTTCAACTTACAATAATGTGATGCTCTGAGTACACGTGTCAACCGAGGAGTGGTATATGCTTTGTCAGCTTGGTTAATGTAGAATTAGCTCTACAATTACAACTGATCGTCACTAAGAAAAGGAGTGAGTGACAATGATTTTGATGTCCATTTTCAGTCACAGACAAATAAAAAGACATTACAACCATTACAGTAATGGCTTGTGAAACGACATGGAGTGTACATAATGTTTGCGTCTGGAACATACATACACATATATATGGATAAAGGTTAAGCTGCTGGCTGGATGGTTTGTCAGCAAAAATATGGCTCAAGCTTTCAAGAAAGAGCCACCAATTGGCTCCACACGCTTACACCTGTTCTTTTTCAGATTCTGAGATAGAAGAGATAACTAAATAGGCCGTGTTGGCAATGACACAACACGATTATAACGAACTTGATCTATCAATTCTACTCGACAGAAGCAATGTATTTAACGTGGCACGGTCTAACACGTTAGACACATTCTTAAAATTAATTTACAATAATACCTTCAAGGATGCATATTGGGGGTGTCGTGCATTTTACAACATGACTAATTTAGTTGCGTGCGTGTTTTGAAGGTCCATCACAAGCACAATATGGTTACTAAAATTGATGAGTCTCCAACACAAACACAACATGATTATAATTTACGATGTGTTATATATTACGACACTGATTGACAGGATCATAAGGATATTCAAATTTCTGGTGTTTTGTCCTCTAATGGAGCAATCACATTTCATCAACTCTGTAGTTTTGCTGCATCTCTGACTCTATCTGGTTAAATAATTGATTTTTGTGGTGGTGGCTCTAGTGCTAGTCCTGTCTCTTCTCTTACTTTTTCTTTTTCTTGGTCTCTTTTAAGTTTCAACAAACTAGAACCAGCCATGGCCATGGCCACTAGTTCTCTGAGATCGAAACTATCCACTGTTTGTCTCCAAAACCACGGATCTTCATCTTGTTCGTCTGATTGGTGGCACAGCAATTATGGGTTGGCTTCGAATTTTGAAGTGTTGAGACGGAAATGGAAGAGGAGGCAGGTGGTTTCGGTGGTGAGAGCAAGTGTTCCGGCGAGAGAGAGGAGGTTTGTGGAGGCAATTAGGGAGGCTCAGCCGTATATAGAGACACATAAAGGCTCTACTTTTGTTGTGCTTTTGTCTTCACAACTCTTCACCTCCTCCCACTTCACCTCTGTTCTTCAGGTATCTTTATCATCATCATCTTTAAGTGAGCTTATATTTAGCATAATCAAGTTCATGTTGTATTGACATAACTCAACACGTCTAATAACGGGTCGTGTTTGTGCTGAGTGTTTTTCAATTAAACCGGTTATAAAAAAAATTGTGTGACCCGTTTCCTGACATACATTGAAAAATGTAAAATTTCAAATATATCATGTAAAAATGATTCATATATGTTACACGGGTCAAATATATCATTAACAAAGTCAAATCAGTTATAAACATATTATGTTCGTGAAATGTAATTCAACCAGTTTGTCATGTTACTTTTTTTTACAATACTGTTATGAATTGGACTTAATTGAAACAAAATAATATAGTTCAAGACCAATTTAGAATGATATAGATATTTTGTGGGTCAAATTTGAAAAATTAATTGTAAATATATTACTTATAATAATTTAAACCGAACAAAAATACTGTATTCGTATATGTATACGAATACGAAGACCTGTGACTTGTGAGAGCGAGACCTGACTCCTACAAAACTGCTGGGTTGGTGGCGGTAGTGGCGTCTCGAATCTTGCTGCTTCTCTGAAGCTCACCTCCTCCACCGACGACCCTTCTTCAATTGAAGCTTTCTCGTAATCAGTCTCTCTGTCTCCATCTCCATGGCCGCTTCGCATTTGTCCCATTGCTCTTCTCTATCTCTAACCAAGCTCCTTTTCTCTCCCCAATTTGTCTCCACAACTTCTCAAAAGTCCCATATTCAGCATCAGTACCAGTATAAGTGTCGGCCCCTGAAGGGTTTGCGTATCGGAGCGGTCGGCGACGGAGGCAAGTGGAGAATCGGAGTTTCGACGAAATGCAATGACTTCAGCGACGCGGAGACGGAGGACGGTGGTGTTTCTCCCAAGGACGAGCATTTCGTGAGTTGGTTTCGCGAGGCCTGGCCCTACTTCCGAGCCCACAGAGGCGGCACTTTCGTCGTTATCGTCTCCGGTGAAGTCGTCGCCAGTCCCTACTTGGAGCCTATTCTCAAGGCACGCTCTCTTTTTCATGTCTTTTATTTTTATTACACGCATGGTTACTGACGAAATGCGCGAGAGGGAGGATGATGAACAAAATCCAATTTTTTATTTTTTATTTTTGGGTGAAGTTTGTTCATTTGAATGCTGAATTGGGTGTAGTTTCTTGAGGTTGTTGCTGAGTAAAGATTTGAACTTCGAAGGTGATTGTGCGCAGGATATTGCTCTGCTTCATGGCCTGGGGATAAGGTTTGTTATTGTGCCTGGGACGCATGTGCAGATTGATAAGTTGTTGACTGATAGAGGTAAGAGAAGTCTTCTGGTCTGGCAACTCTAAACTTCATGCTTAGGAGTATTCATTAGGTGGAAATGAACTAAATGCATTAAACTGAAAATTTTGTATTTACATCTTGTTACTGGATGATACATTCATTGAAAATGATTTACTTTGTCGGATTGCAATTTTTATTTTTTTTTTGGGATTGAGAATCTCATTGATGATGTTTGGAACTGAACTCGTTGCCATTCCTTAACTAATGAACAAATTGTTCCCCCTTACCATGAATGGAATGGGATTCCCAATCCGTTCCCTTCCATGATATGACTCCATCTTAAAAGTTCATGATCAAATTCGATTCAATTATAAAAAAAAGTGTGTGTTTATCCTAAACATCTGTAGAAAATGAATCAGAACTTTAATCTAGGATGTTTTATTGCAGTGATTTTTGTTTTCATGTAGATTTTCGAGATGAACCTGATTATGGTTTCAATTACAGAAAAAAATGCACGTTTATAGGAATGGAGGGAGTTGGAAAAGGAATGGGAATCACCAAATTCTAATTCAAACACCACCTTAATGCTATTGCTATCCAATAATGTCTAATAGTAATGGATCTTCACTTGACAGATATATTTCATCAAGTCAAGTCATCAACTCAGAGATCTGTACGGCTCATTATATCTAACTCATTCAAACATTTTTTACGTGCTTAATGAACCATTTCTTTCTTGTAGGGAGTGAGCCTAAATATGAAGGACGATACAGAATAACTGATGAAGAATCTCTGGCAGCTGCAATGGAAGCTGCTGGGGGAATCCGTATAATGATGGAGGCGAAACTTTCACCTGGACCCTCTATATGTAGTATTCGTCGGCATGGTGATAGTAGTCGTTTGCATGATGTTGGTGTCAGTGTAGCCAGTGGCAACTTTCTTGCTGCCAAGGTAGGAATGTTAAATAATCCGCCTCATATTTACTTATTGATTATGTTGACCTCCCTGAATCTCTTCTTTAGTCCATCGACTGGATCAGTAGGCTTATTTTCTCATTTTTCTATTATAACAGAGAAGAGGAGTTGTTGAAGGTGTTGATTATGGGGCAACAGGGGAAGTAAAGAAAGTAGATGTTGATCGTGTACGTGAAAGGCTTGATGCTGGTTGCATAGTTATAGTGAGCAACTTAGGCTATTCCAGCTCTGGAGAAGTCTTAAATTGCAAGTACGATGTATAGTTGTATAAATGGTTGATTTATTTGCGACTTTATTCAGTCTGATCATTTCATATTCAAGTACACAAATGCTGAAAATAGCTCCTGTTTTTTTGCAACCTGCAGCACATATGAAGTTGCCACAGCTTGTGCCTTAGCTCTTAAAGCAGAGAAACTTATATGCATCATAGATGGCCCCATTTTAGATGAGAATGAACATCTTATACGTTTCTTGAGTCTTGAAGATGCAGACATGTTAATTCGTAAACGGGCCGAGCAAAGTGAGATAGCTGCTAGCTATGTCAAAGCTGTTCCTGAAGAAGGTTTTACTAGTCCCTGGCTTAATGGTTCTAATGGAGCTCTGCGTTCTTCGCAGAATGGAAAGCCTGTTACCAAAAGGTTTAACGCAACATTTCAGAATGGAGTTGGTTTTGACAATGGAAATGGGCTGTGGTCTGGTAAACAGGGATTTGCTATTGGGGGTCAGGAGCGGCTAAGTCGATCAAATGGTTATCTCTCAGAATTGGCTGCTGCAGCTTTTGTTTGCCGAGTAAGTCTATTTTCTTTTTCTTTGCTTTGTTTCTCTTCCCTTTTCTAGCTATTGTGAAATATTTACATAAGTTGGTCTATTGGCTAAAGGGATGAATAAAGAAATCTTTTGTATTTATAAGCTGAAGAAGTAAAAGCTATATAGGCTTAAAAAACAATTGAGTTAAAACAAACAAACTTAAGCTGACTGAAGAAGGATTATAAACAGGTGAAATGGTTTTGTCCTAGAATGGATTGCTTATGCTTTTTGGTTTCCCTTGCAGTGTGTTCCTTTATGCATCTTTTCTTTTCATTTTCTCTGCACTCTTTTTGAATAAGTGAGATATTTTCTTCATCACTCGAATTAGAGTTCTGTTGTTTACATACTTGGAACTGCATTCTATCTTTCAAAATTGACTGTTAACCTAGAGCTTTTATTTGACGGCTTTGAAAAAAATAGGATTTCTCATTTTCTTGTGAATGTGTTGTAAATGCGAAACAGGTTTTTATGTTTGTGAAAAGAAAGAAGAAACCTTGACCTTATTGCTAATTGATGACGTGGACATATTGAGACTCTTGGCTTGTTATAGCAAAATTATGCTTGAACAAATGGTGAACTAGCTGTGTTTAACTTGGTTACTTAGTTGATTATGCCATTAATTGAAACCAGAATGTCCATGTATAAAGTGTTTCTCCTGTTGCTCATATTTTCGGCGGTATTGTTCCATTTATTAGCTAAAATAAATATGAATTACACAAGCTCAAGGAGAAAATGAGCTATATAACAAATGAAAGGCCCTCCGAGAAGGGATTCGAGATCGATGCTTGCAAGTTGTCATCTGACATTTAGGATCCTATTTGTGTGTGTGTGTGTGTGTGTGCCATCATAATCATCCATCTAAAATCAGACAACTTTAATGTATGTTCATTCTTTCTTGAACTGAATACTACAGTGATAGTGTCACTCTTCAGACTTTGATCACTCGTAGGGACATGATAATGTTATCATTTATTTTACCACAAAGTACGAGATAGTGGATGACATTTTAACATACAAGGGTTGAATTTTGATTTTATGTTTATCAGTGTATCATTAGGTATTGAATGATAGACCTGGAAGCACCAGCATTTGTATTATGGTTTACAGTAAATGCTAGAAGTAGTGTTTACTTATTACCAGTTGCCAAAACCTTCCTTAACAATGGAAAAAGTGGTCACTGATTTCCCTTTTTGTTCCTTGTTACATCTATTCCTTGTATGTAATGGCTAAAAATTTACACTTTCTCAGATGTAAACTGGTGAATTTGCATGATGCTACAAATTCACTCTTATGTTGAGTTAGAAGCATCATGCCAATAATTTTTATTTCAATTTTTTTCTTGTCAGGGAGGTGTTCAAAGAGTGCATCTATTAGATGGTACTATTGGTGGAGTTTTACTATTGGAATTGTTTTCAAGGGATGGAATGGGAACAATGGTGGCTAGGTATGCCATTTGTTTCTACCGAACAATCTCATTTCTCCTGTTAATGTCCACCACTCCACCTTGTTTTAATTAACCCAAAATTACTAGTTGTTTATTTTGTCACATGTCTTTAAGTGGCTCCCAGGCTTAGATGCTTGATCATCAGAACTTTCAGCGTTTTAATCACGCCTTGGCATTATTGCATCGGCTTGTTTGTTATTTTTTGCAATTTTCATTTGCATGTGTTTTGATCCATAGTAGATTGTCAGGAATCTCACAATCTGAAATTTCATGAATGCATCTGCCATTCACTATGCACCAATCTCACAATTTGGCGCTGATATATTTTTTTGGAGTTTTTTTATCACCCTAAATCTCATTGACGTGCCTTAAATGTCTATTTTAGTGATCTGTATGAAGGAACTCGAATGGCTAGTGAGTCAGATTTTTCTGGAATTAGACAACTCATACAACCTTTAGAAGAATCTGGCACGTTGGTCCGAAGGAGTGACGACGAGGTCAGCTTTCCTGCTTTTCTGCGTTCTTGTATAGTTGTATTTTGTAAATGGCATTTTGAGTGGTGCGTCTAACTTCTTTTTCTACCTTAGTTACGTGAAGCGTTGGACTTTTTCATCGTTGTGGAGAGAGAAGGTCAAATCATTGCTTGTGCTGCCCTTTTCCCCTTCTTTGATGACAAGTGTGGGGAGGTTGCTGCTATAGCCGTTTCTACTGATTGCCGTGGACAAGGACAGGGAGATAAATTACTTGGTATGATACTGAGATTATGCAATCTGTGGTATAATATGGACTCAGTTGTCTATTTTTCTTGGCAAAAGCACATATCATTATATCAATTATGCATTTTTCATGCACAGCCTACCACCTCACACTCTTAAATCATAAAAATTGATTTCCCTCTGCCGTATCCATTTTCTATCTTGCTGTGCACCCTCAAAGTCCCACACACATTTCTAACATATTTGGGCCATTGAAGGTTAAAAATCATAATTGGGGGCAAGAATTGAGAAACACAATTATTATGTGCTTTTAGTGGATGTGTATTGCAACTTTCTTGGTTATTCATAACTGTAGTATTTTTACTTGTTTACTCTCTGCTAGTCACTTATTAATTATTACCTTTATGGAAAAAATCTGCAGATTACGTTGAGAAGAAGGCTTCTTCACTTGGACTTAATAGGCTTTTCTTGCTTACAACTCGAACTGCAGATTGGTTTGTTCCCTACCTTAAACATTACTTGGAATGCAATGCGATATCTGTGCTAGTATTAATATCTCAAATGGTTTAAGAACTCAAATCAATACACCAATTATGTTACTATCTCAAATGGTTGACTTTGATATGCAATTGATGGCTTCTACATATGGTTATATGTATATGATTGTGCATCGTGCTTTACAGGTTTGTGAGACGGGGCTTTTCACAATGTTCCATTGAAATGATTCCAGAAAAGAGAAGGGAAAGGATCAATCTTTCCCGGAATTCCAAGTACTACATGAAGAAGCTGCTACCAAATACGAGTGGCATTAATGTTGCCAGAGCATATGCTTGAAGCTACAATATCACAACAATTCAACACCTTCAGGTAGAGAGGAGTGTCATGAAGGTCTTGGGCTCATAGCCAATTTTGTCTGTCAGAGAATCATCAGTTGTAAGTAGAAAATAAGTTAGAGATTATCTAGTTTTATTTTTTTCCTTTCCTTTTCTGGTTCTGGCTCTTTTTCCATTTCTTTTCTACTGAATTGTTGATAAATAAGGCTTATTGTGGTTAATGTAATTTTCTTCAAGGGCTGATAAGTTTAAAAATTCACAATTTCCTTGCAAAATTGTCATTTATAGTTTGTTATTATTGTGTGCAGGGTTTGCTGACTAAATTTTAGATATCTATTCTCTTTTGTTGTGGAATTTTCAGTGCCCAAATTCATTTTGAGAAATCTTCACAACTATTAAAAGTAGAGCTGGTAATCAAATCATCACAACTATTAGAATTAGAGCTGGCAATCGACAAGAAACTGCCGTGTTTTGTCTCACATTTTGTAATCATGTCATGCTCACGTTGGGCTTCCAAAATACGCGCGTCTTGTTATATAGTAGTGTTGAAAGAGAGGGTATAGTTGTAATTCAATCAAAAAATGTTGGATAGTATCGTGTTAAACATATTGATTACATAATGTAAAATGTGTTAAACATCTTGTCCAATCGTTCAATAGAATTACTAAACATGTCTAACTTGTTCTTCTTGCTGAATGCGCAACATAGTTAACCAGCATGCACGAATTGTCAGCTACAGTCAAACCTCTTTTTGCAGCTGATACATCAATTTCTGTCCATCATAAGGGAAATTGATGTTTCCCAAGTTTATACATATATTTGCTTGTTGTATAAGGTAAGTTTATGGAAGAACAATAAAATCAACAATAACAGATTGAAGAAAATGATATTTGAAGTTAAAATTGACCAGGTACACCCTGTCTGTCCAATTTATTATAATCAAACTGTTCATTAAGGACAAACTATTTTCTCAAAGATGTGCATCAAAGAAGACAACATTTCACATTCTCCAACTTCTCTCATGGATAAAACACAGGAGAAGAGCTTCACAATTCCTCAGCTTTAGGAGGAGGGCCCTTCCATTTGAAATTGTCTGCATATAACTTCACCTGCAACAACAGAAAAAAGTTCCACATATAAGAGTTCTTGGTATTTCGCTGACTACGTTAACAAGTAAGCTTTTGGGTTGCTCCACATTCCAAGTAGTCTCGGTATACATCAATATATGGTCAACGTATTAATCTATAAAGAAGGTATAATTCAGAGCTGAAGAATGAACTTGCAGAAAGCATTGTAATGAGAAGAGGTTTCGATATAATCCAAGAAAGTCACTATAACGAATAACAGAAACAGATGGATCCCGATGGCAGTTCTATTCACATCCTTGATCCTACAGAGCAAGTAAAAAGACTAAATAACCATCAATTGTTGCAAGTGATTTTGATACCTCAATCTCAACTCATTATCTTATTTTCAAATTCAGAGAACGCTATAGTGATTCTTCGAACCCAACCCATCAAAGAAACAATATATGCTACAATATGACCATGCAAATAACCATGACTTCAAAAAAAAGAAGAAAAAAATTGGCATACCCTGAGTACTGGTGTGTGACGCTTTTTAACCTGCGTGAATCAAAGAAATGTTGTCAATATTAGTTTGAATGCAACATAAAAATGGAGGGGATAAAGAAAGGAAAATTTACGGAGTAATTGTAAGGATAGCATCACAGCACTACTAGCATACTACAATAGCATTGTGGCAGTACTTAGCCAAAAGCAACATGAGAACTAGATATCAAGTACTTTAGCAAACATTGAGAACTTCAAGGAGCATCAGATATAAAACATTGATTCATAATAATTCTTTTGCAGCTGTAAGGTAAAGGTGTCCACTGTCAAACTAGAGCAAGAACATATATATAATAGGACTATCATCCAAATGCTACCATCAAACCCTAATCGCCAAATAGTTAAGAAGTTTACAATGAAAAATAATAATAAAAGAATAGCATAACCAAAGCAAATAAATAAATAAAGTAATTTTTACTAAGATCACACAAGAGCTCAAAAATGTAAGTTAAAACCACACACACGTTAAAGATACACAACTTTTGCAGATTCAATGCAGTATTAGATTTAAATGAATAAGGAAGAAAAATACCGAATAATCCCAGCCATGTTTTGTAGCAAACGCCTCAGCAGATTCTTGACTGTCAAACGTCATTCCAGCATCACCAACATTTGCATATGGGTCTCCAGTAGAGGTCCAACCCATTAAAGGATTTTCCCACCTACAAGTATGAGCCAACATAACAAAATTTCGATCAGTTAGGAATGGGTTCTAGATATTACTCTAAAAGCCTAAATAAAATTCATATTTCATGACTTGATGAAAATAACTGTGAATAATAATAATCCAATCATGTTAAGTAAGCAAGGCAATGCAATGCAACACTTTGGAATATACTGCATCGTAGCAAAGGAACTGTTTATACATATAGAATTGAAAATGTTTACAGATATCCTGGAACCTGGTTATAATTTTACTTTAAATTTTCAAAAACAGTATAATCTATGTATAAAAAAATCTAAGACGAATTCAAGTATAAGCAGGAGTACACTAAAAGATACGATATATTTTGCCACAAGACATAAATCATGTCAAGAAGTACTCATATCAAAAGAATGCGTTGATGCAAAATAAATCAATAAATAGATAAGTATAAAACCAATAACTACAAGTGGAGGCAAAAGAATGTACTTTTGAGTTGACACAAAATTGATCTTCCACCTTCCAGTTTTTCCCGAACCTTGTTGAGACGCAGTCCTAGCTGGTGAATAAATGATAACCTGAAACACAAGTAAAAAATTAAGTAAAATGTACAAACTTGAAGCAGCAGTGTAAATACATGTTCAACTTGAAGAAAAATCGCCATCACATCCTCAATATGTAGAAGGGTCCCAAAAATAACCTGTTATACGGTGATATACATGGCAGACTGGTTTCCACTTTCTTAGGATTCAGGAACAAAAGAGCTAAAATATTTCAACTTTCAACTTTCAACCACCAACATCTTACAAATCTTGGCACCACATGCCTTACCTCACTAACAGAAAATATAAACTAGCAGAGTCATGCATATAAGCTCCAAATCACAGAACGAAATAGGCTAATCCATGCCACTACAACATATATTAGCATATGATACTTGGCCAGTGGCATTATAAAACCAAGTGTTGTGCCCAAGAACATTTCCATCTGTCCTCTGAGCATGGTGACCTCAGATCAGAGGTATGACCTCATCAGCGATGGGGAGCTGCAGCCGAGCAAGCCTTCAGCAGACAGTTCTCCAGGGAACTTTTCCCCTTTTGGAGTAAAGGTAACACTTTCTTACCCCATTTAGTACTCTTACATACCGATACATTCCTCAGATTACTAACTTAATCATTGGAGGTGGCCCAAGGGATTCAATCCCTTATTGTGGCCATTTGTGCAAGTCGGAGGCGGATAGTTCCAAATGAGAGTGTGCGTCATCACCTGTTCATATCCCAATTGAAAACATTTCATGTTACTACCCATGCTCAGCTTCAAGCATCTATGTTCTATGTTTGTGGATGTTTTTCTGTTCCGTCGATTGAAGTAACCATCAATACAGCTATCCTAATTGATTTGAACCAAAAATATGCCCTAGACTAGACTAATCATTCTGATAACCAAATACCAAAACCTCGAGCATGTGAAAAAAGAGAGAGCTACATTTGTTCAAATGCAAAACAAAAACCCTAATTTACGGAAACCCAGCTGAGATTTTTGCATCCCGATTCGTTCACAGTAAAACCCATAAACCAGTGGCCATCTCCAGCAAATGGGGCAAAAAAAAAAATCCCAGCAGAAACCAGAGCAATCAAGGAAAAAAAGAGAAAAGATGAAATTTTTAGAACCCAATTGCATATACGAAGTCGCGTAGAAATGGCCGTACCTTCCTGCGAAGGTGTTCTTCGGGGATTCCGGAGACCATTCCGATCTCGCCTGGTTTGATCTCGACCAAAGCATCGGCGGAGAATGGTCTCGAGAGAGGGACGAGAGTGTTGCGCATAGCACGAGCTCGAGCCGATAGACGCTGCAGAGAGGCGGCCATGGCCATCTTCAACAAATGAATCTGTCTGCGCTATAGAGATTGAGAGAGAGAGAACCGAGAGGTCTTGTTGTGGAGGAAGGACGAGAAATTAAACACTCGATATGAAGGAGGTAAGAACTGAAAAATACAAAACTATATTTGTATTTATAGATTGACCTATAATAGTTCTGTATTTTGAGATATAACCCTTTTTCTTTGAGTTACTACCCCTAGGCCTCGAATTCTCTTTCACCTATTATGAATTATATAAAGATTTTTAAAAATATATTCAAATTTTGTATGAGCTTAGGCTACTCCAAACGGGCGAGAGTGGGTCCTCTCACAAATTAACATGCATACTCATTTTTTCGTGTTTATGAGTATCCACAATGATGCAATTTATAACTATTTTGTAATATTTTGTCTGCACAATTTTTTTTATTTTAAAGTTCAAATACAACATTTTAAGATTCGAAAGCTCAAACGCTTTATCAAAATTACAAGAAAGAAGTCTCGTTCGATGAGCTCCAACGTCGAACATTTATCGATCATTGTTGATATTACACTAAAAGGTATAACATATAAAAAAATACATTCAATATATAATATAAATAGAATGTTTATCTAATGTGATTTCAAGATTCAAATCCTTCAAAACTATATTGTTAATTCGCTTATCATTCATTATTCCTCATTCGTTATTTTTACCTTTTAATAAAAATGAAACATACTACTAACTCATTCATCAATCACCAATTTATTTATACAAAACAAAGTAGTCGTAACATCATAGATAATTAAATACTCCCTCCGTCTTAAAATG
>JAYMTA010003108.1:0-14950 GCA_036897625.1 Pelargonium cotyledonis | reverse complement strand
TAAAGGGGTCCCCGTTTGAGAGAGAGAGAGAAAAACCCTCAGCCATGATTTATTGGTGGAGACTCTCAGCCAATAAATCATGGCCAATTAGGTAATATCACATCAACTATTTACCCGCCCGGATCCATTTTGTTTCTTTCTTGATTGAGAGTCTCAACCAATTAATATTTGCTGAGATTCCTGATACTATATATATATATATATATATCAAGAGACAATCAAAACGGATCCGGGCGGGGTGCTCCGCGCCCAAAAATTCATTGGGGCGGGTATGGGTGTAAAGTGCTGATGTGGCATCATCTAATTGGCCATTATTTATTGGCTGGGAGGCTTTTTTCTCTTATATATATATATATAAAAGATTGTAATGATTTAGCTTATTTGTTTGGTGTGATGGTTTTATAATCAGCAACGATGTATCATTTGTAGTTTTTCTTTTTCACACTAATGATTTTATGCAATATTGTTATTATACATTGGTTTTGCAGGAAGGTATGGCATATGATCTGATAATTGGAACAACAAAAATTGTGAATGGCCATACCTTGATTGAAACATTCCTTGAGAAGCTGGGTGGCTGATCTATCCTTTCCAGAACTCAAATACTAATGTGTAAAGCTATGAATCATCTTAGTATTTTCCAGTTGAAGGGGGGTTGGGGGGAGGGGAGAGAGAGAGAGATGTCTTTATTAGTGTTGTATATTGAGAGAGAGAGAGATGTCTTTATTAGTGTATGTCTTTATTAGTGTTGTATATTGAGAGAGAGAGAGAGAGATGTCTTTATTAGTGTTGTATATTTTCTCTTTTATTAGTGTTGTATTTTCTCTTTTTCTATCCCATGCTTGTCTTCTTTTCTCTTTTTCTATCCCATGCATGTCTTGTAAAATTCTTAAGGAATACTAACTTATTACAATAATAATATTGGTATTTTGTGCATAATTAAGTTTCTTAAAAAAAAAACATGACACAGACCAAAAATGAAAGCGGAACGTGACATTTATTTTGAGATGGAGACACTAGTCTGTCTCGGAATCATGAAGTATACATCTAAACCAGTAGGGCTCCACGCATACCGTTTCCGGTATATTCCGTATAGAACCCTGGAAAAGGGAGTGGGGTACGTAGGAGCTTATAAACGGAGTTAATGACAAGCAACATCACATGAAGTGGTGGTTGTAGCCACACATGCACTTCCATAATGTACTGTACAGCCAAATGCATAGACACCGGACAAGCCTTGAACAGAAAAGTAGACTACGAGACCAATAAAAGAATTTCTTAATTCTTCTTTTAGGTTTGGAATAAGATGAGAAGTAACCAGAATATAGCCATGTTAGTGATGCCACTGCGAAACACCAATCTAACTGAGCCCCCCTCGTATGCATTTGTTCACCGAAATGATCATCCGAAGTTGAGCGGGATGGAGGGAGACGGGACAATCTCTTCGCTGTTTCCTGTCGGATACAGAAGAAATTCATAATGTTCGAAACACCGATCATTTTGGAGGACTTGCGCTAATATAAAATAAAAATCTATATTTCACTTTCAGATCGATGTTCGTCAACATCTTTATTTACTTGATTTTAGTGACGAAGTTAAGGGTGAGCCGTAGTAAGCATGTTCCCACTCCATCATCCTTGAAATCATGCAACTATGCTCTTAGTTATGTCCAATTCCTTAAGCTCAGTACCAGATTGGCCCATCCAAACTTAAGCCTAGATAATTAGCTCATCCAATCTACTTTAACTAGTAAATAGTAATTAGTTGCCCAGCATTCTAGACTCCGTCCAAAGATTGTGTCTATGCTAAGCCTCAAGTCTGGCTCCGTCACTGATTGATTTGTATTGCAATTTTCTTGTTTAAGTTAAAACTTTTAGGTAGTCGTACATATTGCACATGTTAATTTCCGACCCGATTATCAGTCAATGATTTGAAGAAACTAATGGATGAGAATCATTAAGACCCCATGCACCCCCACATGGATAGGTAGATTTAAAGTGAAGTAGTAGGATACAATACATGGTGAAGAATAGTAAGGGTCTCCAACACAAACTTGAACAAAGAAAACACCAAGTTCAAACCATTAAGACTTAAGAGACAGAAATTACAGAGACAAATCAGAATCTTCGTAAATGTTGTAACAAGATAAAGATTCTTCGTTGGACACGAATGTTCAATCCCTTAACTCATTCGAAACAACCCACATATAAACTGACTCGTAACATCACACTCTGAATTATACAAAACAAAAAAAAAAACGTATAATTAACTAACAATATTATCGTTGTTGTTGATTATATATCTTAAGTACGTACTACTGAGTTGCCAGAATCTTCTCAATCTCGAAACACCCGCAAGGGATGCTAAGAGCACCCTTGTGAGCAAACCCGAACTCCTCGGCAGCTTGCTCGAGCAAGGCCTTGAACGCCGGTACCCCGAGCAACCTCAGAGGCACCACGAATCTCTTCGGCTGACCATTGTTCACTGCAATTACAGCAAAATGTCCCTCCTTCACATCTCTCGGCAATTCCTCCTTAAATTTGGTTTCTTCGACTTCGAATAGGGAAGAAACTGAAACAGCTTCTCCTCTCCTTTTGAACAAAATGCCATCCTGCAACTTTCTTGCCACCATATCTAGTATTGCCATTGATTTGCTAGTTTTTGCTTAATTGTTTTGTTGTGTGTTTCTTGAAATATATGGGATGTGATTGTGATGATGCAAACAGCTTTTGGAGTGCATGTTTATATAGAAAATGAAATAGCAAACAGTGAAGCATAATCAATTAGGTTTTAGACTTAGGAAATGTAGTATCTTATTGTGCCTAACTAGAGGATATTAAAGGCTCATGTTGTGATGATCCAATCATATTGTAGAAGAAAGTTGTCAAGAAGTCGTGAAAAAGAAAAAGAAAAAAAAAAAAAAAAAAGAGCGAGGAATTCCGTTTTGAAATTTTTTTAACGTTCCATTTTTGTTTATCGGTGAGAATTAAGGATGCGTGACTTAGATGCGTTCGAGTTGTAACAGAATTAAAAAAACTGTTGGTAGTTCAAGCATAACTAACCAAACTAGTGTTCGAAAAAGAAAAAAAAACTAAATGAACTATAAAGTGCACAACTCTTTTTCTTTTTATTTTTAGTTTTTATGGAGTAAGTGAACACCTATTATGGAGCAAGTTCGTTAGGTTTAATTAATTTCAAGGTTTGACTCTATTAGTTTTATTTATGCAGGACGCGAATGTAATAGGGTTGCTCATTTACTTGCTAGAGAGTCAAAAGATGTTATTAGGGGTTTGGTAGAGTTGGATGTGGCTTATGTTTCAGCTCCAGTCAAGGAGGCTATTTTGTATGATTCGTTAGCTCAATGAAAGTGGCTAGTTCAAGGTAAAAAAAAATTAATAGAAAGGACCAACATCGGATAAATATAAAGATGAAAGACTAAATATAAAGATGAAAGACTAAATATAATGGTGTAAGTGAAACCATATTAATAAGGTTGATCTTTTAGTATGGGAAGCCCAAATCTCCCGATTGTGCACGTGTTGAGCTCACCGAAAAAAAAGAAAAATGTGATACTCGAACGTGAGAGGAAATGTTAAAGTGGGTAGATATCCCACATCGGATAAATATAAATATGAAAGGCTAAATATAATAGTTTGAGCTTCTCATACTAAAATGTCAAATTTAACAAATTTTAAACTAAAAATGTGCAGAACATATTTAAGTGTAAGTTTTCTCTTGCATAAGTTGCTTTCAACCTAAATTATTCGTGCAACCAAGACGGAAATTGCTAAATTAACAAGATTAGAGAAAGCGAATAGTTATTTTAGAATAGAAGAAGTACGTGTTAATCTTGACTTTTCATATAATGAAAGTTTTCACATGGAGAAGTGAGTTTTAGCCATAATTATTTCTGAGACACGAGGATACGAACTATCCCTACATGTTCAGTGATGAGTTATGTTAAGTCACATCATCAATTAGTGTATTCCTAACACATAATCATGAGCAGACCGTACTGCTCTATCCTTTTGGCCTAAGAGGAGAAGAGGACATAATCTATGAGATTATCTAATTCATGCCTACAAGGAAGGGAGATAATAACATGGGAATGTTATCAAAATGTTGTAACTTTAATGTTGAACTATTTTAACAATATGTTTTAGCCGGGCAATGCTCCAGTGCGTGTTTGGTTCATCTACTAATCTAAGGTTATGCTTCTCAATGTTTATACAGACGTTCTACTTTAAAAGTCGTTTGGTTATGAGCTTCTACAGTTTCAACTTTCATACATTTCATTCTCTTAGGAGCTATTTTCGTGAGAGGTGGGAGGCTCATGTGGAAAAAATGAATCTCAATTCACTTTTACTCCATTTTGCTCCATCTCCAAACGCCGCCTCCAAACCTGACTACCATAACCACCAGCCTCGAGCTCCAAATCGAGCATGAAGAGGCGAATACAAAGAGGATCGACCATAGAAAAAGAGATGGATAAAGAAGGCCATCAACTGACATATGAGAGTCGACCATAAAGCAAGAGAATGTGAACGATAAACAAAAGGTCAACCATATATTTAGATGACCTAATTCTTCTATGATGATGATGTATAGAAATCTTATGCATAAAGGCGATACATCTCAATGGATGACGCTAAGATATCTTCTAGGGCAAGTAAGAATCAGCTTGGCCTTTAGTTATCTCCGAATATTTGGTCTGATCCTAAAGGCGAACGGTCATAAACTAGTTCTAGTGGATTGCGGTCTGAGCATCCTCTTGTAGGCTCATGTTACATGATTACTCTAGTTTGATTAATTAAAATTGCTTTCACTCTTTGGCGCTCCAAGGGAGCATTCTTGATAATGTAGTTCTCATGCATGCCTTCGCCGTTGAGTTTCATATTACATGCCTTGAGGCATACATTTGATCCGATTCCTGATGGATAGTTTGATTGAGCGACATGTGTCACTAAGACTCAATATTAAGAAAATTAAAATGTAAATTTTAATTTAGATAATTATTTGTATTTTTTATTCAAATTATTTTCTTAAAGATATAAAATATGTGGATCTCCACCACCCACTTGACCAAGAGGTAGCAAGGCTTGGGTGCAGGTGCGAGGATTCGTGTTCGAGACCCCTCATGGGCATGGGCGTGGTATGAGGTAGGGTTATAGTATAGCCGTATAGTGTGAGTCGTGTGTGAGTGGTATTATATTGATATTGTATATCATCCAAAAAAAAATGTGGATCAATCACTATTAAGAAAAAAATGAAGTCGACCAAAAAGCTTCAATTTTCTATGTCCGACATCGGTGAAAGTTGAAAAATAAAGTGAAAACTACTTCTATAGATTCGAGTACTACAACACTAGTCCATTGAACCAAAATAGAACATGACAACTCTTATAGGTGTTGACCTGTAAAGGGATGGTTGAGGGATTTTGACATGCACAACAAGTAGATAGATGAGATCAGGAGTTTGCATAGCATACTCCACAAAATACCTATTAGTTTTTGTAGTTTCTAAAGAGAATACCCAAATATGTAGGTAAATTAGTACACACAAATGAACCCTCCAAAAATATCGATATTCATATTCCATACCTTATTTTTCCGAACACAATAAACTGCATTCACAACTTCTCATACTTGCGTCCGTACCTATGGAAACTTGAAAACAAAGGTCAGAACCTTGATATGTTGTGCCTAGTTACAGATACCAGATTGTGCGTACCAATAACATGCTCAATGTAAAATCTCACGTTAAACAAGGCCCACGATAACCGTTTATGGTATATTCCTTAGTAAACCCTGGGAAAGGGAGTGGGGTATAGGAGCTCAATGGAGTTAATAACCATCAACTCTCAAACCAACAGCAGCACATGAACTGGTGCGCTCAGTAGTGCTTCTATGCACAATCCCATTATCTACTGTAGACCCAAAAGCATAGGTACCGGACAGGTCTTAAAGAGAAAAATAACAGACGAGAAGAAGAATAGAAATTTTCTATTCTTCTTTTAGGTTTGGATGAGTACAAGAACAGAAATAACCGGAACATTGTCATGTTCGTGATGCCAATGCGAAACAGCAATCTGACTGAGCCCCTCATATGCATTTGTTCGCCAAAAAGATATCCAATTGGTGCAGATCGAATAATGAAGCTTGGCGCGAAGAGGAGAGAAAACGACAAAACAAACCGCACTATACAGAATTAATATTACAAACAGAGAGCTAGACCATTATCACAAGCAGCTGTCTACTCAATTCTGCTCTGAAGTTGAGCCATCATGAAGAGGGAGGAGGACGTGGCAATCTCTTCGCAATTTCCTGTCGGTTAGAGAAGAAACTCATCAGTCTGCAACCACTAATTATAGCTTGTACAGGCTAAGCTTATGTTGTACTTGGCAGGAAGCTTCATTATCGGTCAATGATTTCAAGAAACTAATGGATGAGAATCAATAAGATCCCCACCCTCACATGGATAGATAATACTTAGAAGTGAATAAATAGGATACAATTTTAACTCCCACATGAAGAAGAAGAAGAATAGTAGGGGTCTCAAACAGAAAATTATCATATTTGACCACTGCACATTGCTAACATGTGGAAGCAGAATAATAGGACACTCTTGTAATAGTCCAAGTCGCCAAATTAATGACCCAAAAATGGTGAGTAACGGTGCCAGTAAAGTAGGTCTCAGAGGAAGTTTCATTAGCTCCACAAAAACAAATTATAATTCTAAAATATATAAAATATCCAGTATAACCACATAATCAAATGACTACAAGTGAAAGAGCAAGTATAACTCATCATGCTTGTGTATAAAGATCCTAAGTACTCAAGTACTGCCACCATTGAAGATATTGAATACAAGAAAATAAAATGGTTTGGTCATAATGCCTATATCCATATTCCAAATGCCCGTAGGGCCTAAATATGTTTTCACTAACTTGATGCGTTTAGTACAATGAACCCATATTTGTGATGGTTGTAGGAGAAACAGACGGTGAGAAATGAATTACACGAATCACTCCTTAATCTCATAGCTTGCTCTATCAAATCCTATGATTTACTATGCAATCAAATATTATGATTTACTGCATAATTAAATCCCATTATATCAGGGGATGTCAGCATATTCCATCAGGTTAACCCAAATTAGTCAAAATGTTAGAGATGCTATACTGCTTTTCAATCAGAAAAATAGGAGTACCTTGAAAAGCTGATTTATATTATCTGCTGTCTTTGCAGATGTCTCAATAAAGAACATCCCATTCTTTTCTGCATAATCCACGCCATCCTACGGGAATAAAAAGTGAAATCATTGAACAAGATGAAATCAGTGTCAATTTTGTCTATATATTGGAAGTCTTACAAATTTGGCAGTAAAAGCATCACTTACTTTAACTGGCACTTCTCGTTTCTCATGAAGATCAGCTTTGTTACCAACGAGAGCCAAGACTATATTAGGGCTTCCGTGTTTTTGTAGTTCCTAGAAAATGAATTTACTATTAGTTGTTTTACTCCATACAAAACAATTGCAATTCACAGGCTACACAAATTACATGGATGAACAACAGCACAATTTTTGGGTAAGAATTCTGACATTCATGCAATTTAATAGCTAAGTTGTAACAGAGCAGTGATTATCATTCAATTTTCCCGTGGAAGATATTACATTTCTTGGTAACTCAATTCACGCGTGCCATTATATGTACTATGAAACATATTTGAGTAGTCAATAACCATTACATCTCTGTTTTTCTCATTTCTGGTAGGTGTAAGATACAATATACAATCTATCATGGACACCCATTTCTATAAATAAAAAAACAAATGTGAAAATATATGATGCCTAATTAACACGGGCTTTTCAAAAAAAAAAAAACACGGAAAACCCTAGTAAATGAGTTGCACGATTACAGAGTAAAACTATAATGAGAAAAACAGAGAATGTTTCTAAAAATGCCACCTTCACCCAATGCTGTGCTTTTGCAAATGATTCTGGGCTTGTTATATCATACACAATAACTGCAGCCCCAGCACCGCGGTAGTAAAGTGGTGCCAATGCCGCATACCTGAACATTACACAAATCAGAGTAACTGTTCTTTGGAAAACTTCAGTAACCACAGAAGGATAGGGGCTTATCCAAAGTAACTTGAGGAGAATGTATACATGGAATATAAACTTGGTAAAAAATAATAAAAAACAGCGATTCACTCAATAATACCTCTCTTGGCCTGCAGTGTCCCATATTTCAAACTTAACTGTTGTAGAATCTTGCAAAGCTATTGTTTGTGACAAGAACGAAGCTCCAACAGTAACCTGTAATTATAAAACCTATATATGAGAAAACATCCAGAGCATTTGAAAGAGTCGAGATGCTAGTGTCAATTCATTTCAGCTGGTTTGACCAATTTTTTACAAAATAGTAAGGAAAAGAATCATTCACTGTAGAGATCAAAGATGCAACTTTACCTTGGATGAGGGATCAAACTGACCACGAACAAAACGAAGAACTATACAGCTTTTCCCAACACCAGAATCCCCTAAGAGTACTAGCTGCATTCAGTGGCATCATGGTAAAATAGGTGCATTTCAATCAGTAGAAAGGAGTAATGCAAATCAAAGGTATTATCAAAATAGGCTCTGTGTTAATCTCTAAGCCATATTATCTCCTTTTCCCTCTGGCGGGAAACCCCTGCTTTCAAAAATAAAAGTCACGAAATTGCATTATACTGCAACCAATATGTGTTTGTGTGGTTTTTATCGATCTAATAAATTAATTTCTCCGATAGTGGTTTTCCAATTAAGAGTGATATGCATTTTCCTATAAGAAAACAGTTATCAGTAACCCTATATATCTGGCATTAGAGGGTGTTTGGAGTAGATTCTCGAAAACAGAATCAAATAATGTAGAATTGGTTTTTTATTTTTTATAATAGAATTGGTATTAGTTATAATCAAATTTTGAAATAATCAGTTAACTGTTTGGATAATAAAAAACGCTTATAATCTACATGATCTCTTGATGTGAATTATACAAGTAAAAATGCGATAAAGACATTTATTTGGTCAAGTCAGTTTCTCATATTTCAGCTTAAAGTATATTATAATTAGTTTTTTTAGTTACCAAATACTTAACACAAAAATTATTATCAGTTAGCATATTATAGACTGATTTGACCGAATTATAACTTAAGTCAAACATTCTCTCAATGTTTTGTAGTGTTGAGCTGATATCCTATTTTCGGTAATGGGGTTGGCATTATGGTCATCATTTTAATATCTAGCTCAAACTTAAAAGCAAACTAATTCAACATTGCCCGAATAAAGTTTGCCGCTAAAGTACCGAGCCATAATCCTTATCTTATAACAGTATATTTATTAGTTTTACTCTATGCTACCGAGGTACAACCGTATTCAGACAGGAGACTAAGCCTACTACAATGACTATATACTAGCAACTACACTAATCAATTACTCTATTCAAAAAAATTTTAGTCAGCTTTCAGCTAAAGTACCTTAACACGTAAGTTCTTGGCATCAGCTGCTCCACTCTCTGGATTAAGACCACCCAACGGTCCAGCACTCCTGTCTGCATTGAAAACACCATATTTCCCATCATCCTCAATCCAACCACAATTCCAATCACACAATCATCAAACCCTAATCACCATGGTACCAAATACAAATTCAACACTGAGCTAAATAATCAATTTACACTCATATTTATCAAAACTTCTACAAATGAATCACCAACTGAAAGCATTTCATAAACAAACAGAGCTAAATGACAAATCCGATGACCCCAGCTCAGAGTTTACTAAATAAAACCCTGAACTGAAAATGCCCAAATGGAGTAGGGTTTTAGTTTCAACACAAATTTTAGCTAGTTCAATCAAGCAATCTGAGAGAAGCAGAGAAACCTCCAACAAGATGACTCCAAATTATGATTTTCGATACGAAATAACAAATTTCAGAACGATCAGGACTCAATTCGATAAACAGCAGCAAAACCCTAGAACTTAAATTCACAACAAAATTGTAGAAAATTCGTATGTGGGTTCATACCAGGAAGGGAAGATGAGCAACCCATGAGAATCAGACGAATCTACAGATCGTATATGCAGTGAGGGCTTGGTGCAGAAATTGGATAGTCTGAGACTGAGATAGAGTGTGTACGACTTTGATAAACAGAGAAGAAGGTGACGTGTTTTTAATAAGTTTGGTCGTTATGACGGTTAATTTTTATATCCATATGTAAATTATCAAAATATTAATAGCATATTTTAAAAGGAAAAAAGAAAATGAAAAAGATGATACTTTTAGGGGTCGTTTGAAACTTAATGTGCATGGGAGTCTTTTGTTGTCGTTGATAGATGTGGGGGTGGATGAAGGATGGGTGGTTCGGGACTGGTCCGGCAGACGGCGGTGTGCAGGGTAAAGGTCGAGTGGGCTCGAGGGGCAGTTTAGGAGGCCGGGAGGTAGAGGCGACAAGGCATTGCTTTGGGTGGTGGAAACGGAGGATTGGCATAATGTTTCAGTAGAGTCTAAGGTGATGGATGTGGATAATTTGATTCAAACCGAGGGGTGGTTCTCAGTGCCCTTGGTTTGTCGATTAGGGACATCCGACTTATTTTGAGTTGTATTGATGGGTTTGTTTGTCTAGTATTAGCGAGTTTGCGAATCGAGTGACTTGAGTTTTTGTTCAGTTATAAGACTTATGTGTCAGGCGTTGTTGGTTGGTTTGGCGTTCGAGTCTCAACTTTAATTGTATTTATTATGGATTCTGAATTACTGCAAGCTTTTTCAGTTTGAGTTCTAAAAAATAAATAAAAAATCACATGCCACCACATCATCATGCTGGAGCTCTATAAAAAAAAAAGGCTTACATCAAAGGTAAAATAACACATTCTCACTTTTGCTAATTGAAATATTTGAATGCACAAAAATCATTTTAAGCATTCTTTGAACGTTCATTGGAATCTTCAAACGATTTTCGAGAATTCCTAATTTCTTCTAAAGATCTTTGAATCTTGAAGCTTACATTCAAACGTTTGTGTGGAGATTTTGATTCTCACGTCGGAGACGATTCTTGCAGAATACAAATCTTAACAAAGGCAATGAGCTCCGAACCGAAGAACTAAGTCCCTTGACACGTAAAACAAGAGAACATCAATACGACGTCATGTCGGACCTCATATTTGATTGAGACAAAGAAGCCCCTTAACTCGATAGTCGATTCAAGGCAACACAAGACCTATGGCTTCGAACGGGTATAGTATATATAATTGTTTACAAAGACACTTTTGTCTATTCGGGCATTTGGTCTAGTGGTATGATTCTCGCTTTGGGTGCGAGAGGTCCCGAGTTCGATTCTCGGAATGCCCCTTTTTTATTTTTCAAATTTTATGATTTTTCTTTTCATCTTTTTTATTTATTTTTGGCTGAAAAATAGAAATGCTGCAAATGTAGATAGGTAGAGACTTCAGACAAACATTGGAAATTGTTCAGGAAAAAAAGGACAAACTATCCAGAAATTTTGGGGAAAAAAATCCAATTAAAAATGCCATTAATTAGAACTATTATAAATTGATTATTGTTAATCTTCCTCTTAAAATATAATTAATGAATCAAGTACAGAACAATTTACAAAGAAAAAAGAAATTTAAGTATTCATAGTAGAGCCCATGGTATTAGACAAAACAACCTTAATTAAATAAGACCAAAACCACTCTACTCTACACCAAATACAGGTGATATTTAAAGGTTTAACAATGACTTCCATTAAGAAAATTTCTCAATGTTGGGTCTCTTTAATTAAGTATATAACTCTCCTTACATTATGTTCCAACTTCATTATTAAAAAATGGTTTGGCCTTATTTAGTGGTAGATTAACAAAGATTAGGGCACTTTAATATATCGCAAACATGATATTTTATTCAGTTGGTCACCGTTGTTTAAAAATACATTTAATTAATATCGATAGTGTGAACAGTTTATAATTGATCAATAGTTTATAATTATCTCAACTTTCATATAATTTATATGATGAGATTCGTCGTTTATTTGATAAGATTCCTAGAACAAGTGAAAAATATGATATTGTCGTTTTTAGCCATTGTGGTTGTATGTTGTATTATCCAATAGATAAATTTGTTCTTAAGTGAGGGAAAAATATTGGTGCTTCACCACCAAAACTACATATGAGATTAATCCTCTAAATGAGCACACTGATATATAAAAAAATAAAAACCCTCTAAACGAGCACATATTATTATATTTTTAGCTTAAATATTTTTTTCTTTGAAATTAAATTAAAGAACTACTTTTTAAAGGAAACATTTATCTTTTTGGGCAAAAAAAAAAACATAAACTAAAAAAAAATCATATATCATATTATTTCTGAAATAATTTGGGCAGGCTCACACTCACGCGATTGACATCTTTAAGCCATGTGACCATACCCAAACTAATCCCGCCCCAACTGTTAGAGCACTAAACTGTATGGAGCTGGTCCATGAGTTTTCTCCATTCACATGGGCGGGGATTGAATCCCATACTTCATGCTTAAAGGACTAGGTGTTGAACCACCAAGCCAACCCACTGGGTTACATTTTACTTTCTTTTTTCTCTCTCTCTTTATATATAGAGTAAAATGTATATCAGTTTACTGATATAAAGTTATATTAGTTGCAAACTTAAAAAAGCCAATGAGGTGATGACACATCATTTAAAATCACTTACATCCACCCAAGTGAATTTGTGGAAGCGGAGCGATCCGCCTGGATCCATGATTGTAAATGAGGTGTCATCATCTTATTAGTTTAACTGATATACCGTTATATCAGTCAACTGATCCATGATCCACATATTTTCAACTTGAAAGTGTACATCTATGTAAATTTTCATGAATCTAATTCATGATCAACACTTTAAACTTAAAATTACTAATGGATCGTACGTACTAAAATTCTTAAATTTCTAGTGGAGATAAAGTTGAAAATTAGCATGAAAAATATATACCAAGATAAAAAGGTTAAAGATAAATTTTGCAAAATAACAAGTCCATAAATAATTAAATTATTAGCGACACATACTAAACACGAGCCAGGGAGGCAACAGTACATCCGACAAGTTGGCCAAAGAATCCGACGACCTGCATGTGACATATCCAAGCCAAATCCTTAACTACAGAGATTAAGCTTAATTTTGTCATTAATTAAATCCAAAGCCCATTGTTTCAGACCAAAACCACCTGTTTTGCTAACAAAAAAAATACCACACTCAGGTACTAATTAACTATGTATTAACTATCTTTAAATCTTCATTTTCGATAATGGTTTAAACTTGAGCTACCTAATAGTATAATTAAGCACTTCATGATGATTAACAACATTACTTTCGGATTAAGATTCCTTAAACAACTTTGCTCAAAAGTGGCCGTCATTTTGTCGTTAATTGTCATAATATTTTATTTTATTTGTTGGTAGAGATGACACCACAAATCACATTATTAGCTTGAATTTAATTTAATTTTTTTAAGATATAAATATATATAGGTCAAGCTCAATTAAAAGTTTATTAGGTTTATAGTTGAATCCTACATTTATACTTTTAATATTTTATACCATGCAAAAGTTCGTTATGACTTTTCATGTGAACCGATGAAATAAGATAGAGAGATCGTTTTCGTTATAATTTTATTAAGGGTAAACCGTTAAAAGAATATAGACAGTCTAACTCATTTCAGTTTTTAACTTTACGGACGAAATAGTAAGAGAAAAAGAAAACTTATTTCCGTTAAAACTTTGCACGTGGAATGAAGAAAAATAATAGCCCATGTATACTTTAGAAAATTGAGAATATGGAAGTACGGCAAAACTAGAGAATTTATAATCCATAAGAGAGATAAGAGATGATAAATAAAAAGATTTGAAATATTATCTATACAATTTTGAGTGAAAGAATTCTAACTCATAATCTTTAAACAACTTGTTTGAGCGACTTTTATAAACTCATTAAAGTTGAACCTTCTCATATTAAACATTTGTTTTAATATTTAGCTGCTCATCGTAAAAGCCAACAAAAAGAATTAAATAATCTATATCATAAAAAAAAATCAAATAATTATGGTAACACCACATGATCATTAGTCATGTGCTTTGGTAATTAAATCTCTAATGCCATTTGATATAGCTAGAAACAAATTATAATCAACCCCAAAGTGAATAATTGATCAGACAATTAATCTATTCAAATTTTTATTTATAAGGCATCATTTTATATATAATTTTATCAGGCCAATGAAGAATTTAATAATGGTTATTTATATTTATATTGTTTTTCTGTTTATAAAAAAATTAAAAGTATTTTTTATTCTTTTAGTCATAGATGGGTCCTCTCTCATAAGTTTGATAAGATATAATAGATATTAAAATTAAAAATAATACATATAAAAATGAATGTGTTTGCTAAAGTTAAAAACTAAAATAAAATAAAATAAGAGAAACAAAATTAATGAGGATATTTGAAGACCACATATAAAATGTTCAAAGGAAAAAAGAAAAAAGCAAAAAAAAAAAAAGAAAAAAAAAAAAAGCAATAGGTAGAGGACATGGAAATCCATAAGAATCCAAATAAGGTTTGATGTAATGAGTTGGAAGGCATAATATATAGTATAATATCATGAAAGTAGTACTAGGTTGTTGCCAAAGGTTAGGGCATGTAGAGCCCTCCCCATTTATCCTTTTTTTTACTCCTATAAATAAATAATGAAATAAAAACAAGAAGATCCATGTACATTCATTTTTGTAATATTAAATCATTTTGAAGAATGTATATATATATATAACAACAACAAACGAGACATCATACTCAAAGTTTCAATATTTTTTACTTCTTAAAGGAAGCGTCACCATAAATGTCACCTCACAAGTCTCATTTCAT
>JAYMTA010003107.1:0-14952 GCA_036897625.1 Pelargonium cotyledonis | reverse complement strand
GAGGGCCTCCGGGGGGGGGGGGGGGGGTCGAGGCTGGCTTGGCTTTGCAAGCAGCTGCCGTCGCACAAGTCGGGTACGTTTAGCAGGATTCTCAATTCGCACCGGAAGTGGATAAGGCAAGAGGACGCCACCTATCTTGCGGTTCATTGCTTGAGGGTTCGCGAGAACGAGGCTGGGTTTAGGGTAAGTTTCTTAATTTCTTAATTACATTACCTGGGTTCAATTCACTGTTGATAAATTTTCCATTTTCCATTTAGATTGTTGGTTAGTTCTTGGTTTTGTGTTCTGCAACTTCTGTTATTGTCAAAGCACTGAGCTACAGTACATTGAATTGGTGGAAAATGGGAATTGGGTAAAATATGTGTGCAGGCTTATCTTCTTTATGTTTCATGTCTTTAATATTTATGGGGGAATGGAATTTTTTATAATGATGTTTGAGAAATTTTGCTTGTTTATAGATATGGTCTCATTTCAATTTATTAATCCGGACACTAAACATTTTACATCTCCTAACTTTGTAAAGTATAAGGAGATGCCTGAGCTTTGTGTGTGGCTAGTTGTAGATTATAACCTTCCTAGTTTCTATTGAATCTTTGAATTTAGGCAGAGCTTTTTATACATCTCTGGGGAGAGTTCATATTTCAGAAACTGAAGTATGAAACTCGCATATAGTTTTATTGTAAGTGATCAAGGAGCAGGATTATCAATGAGTATTTGACTTGAGTAGTTAAAGTTGTGGTTAAATTGGCTGGAAAGTGAGTGAAGAACTAGAAGGTTTATGGGCAGTGGCAGCGTGTTGGTCATGTGATGATATATTGAGTTAAATCTGTGCCCTTTATAAGGAATCGAAAGTTAGAGTCATTTTGGTGTGATCACGAGCATTAAAGTCTATCGGTGTCAAATGTTCAGAGATCTGGCGATCTTGTTCTTGCATCACCTCTACAATTGACTCCTAGAAGGTTTTATGATTTTTTTTCCTTTACAATTGGAACTTCTTCACTAGTCTCCTTGCTCAAAATTTGCTTCAGAGGTTGAAATTGCTTGCATTGTTGTGATTTCCAGATGTCTTTTCTTAATGTAAAATAACCCATCTATCCATATGCAGCATTGGCCTCGACTCAAGCCTATTCTATACAAGTTACACTTTTCGGTTTAGGAATTTCATATGATCAAACTTCTATAAATTGTCAACTGACAAATTTCTTTTATACCTTTCACATATGCCTTGTAAGGACAATAATATATTTTAATAGGTTCATTTGCTTAGAAATAAACTGGCATTCGTACTCTGGATCTGAAATTCTGAATTAACCTCGTAGATTTGCTGCCTATTTGAATTTATAATACAATATCTACTGGCTGTTTAGAGTAGATGAAAGTATACAACCATTAAAGAAATTAAAAAGAAGATTTTTTGAGCTACTTATTGCCAGGAATTCTGGCAACTTTGATTCACATGAGGCATCATATTCATAGTTCCCCTGATCTTTGTCGCTTGTCATACCAACTTGTTGAAAAGCTTTGGTACCAACTGGCATAAATTATTACAATATAGAATCCTTAGATCGACAAGGTTAAGAAAAAAGAAAAATAGATTTTAGTACCAAGCTAGTAGCCTTGATAATATCTTGTAGGTAGCATTTTCATTATTTTGAGGGAAACCTACAAATGATCAGCCAAAACTCTAAACTAACAATACAAAAGTGTCATTCAGTGATTATGATAGAATCTTATTTTTCATCATTGTTGCCATGTACCCAATTTCTAGGAAAATTTTACAATAAAAAATCATATAAGACAAACAGAGATAAGCTGACTCTCATATGCTGCCAAAGTTGAGCTAAATTGTTTTTATAAGAAATTATCAAGAATTTTGACATGAGTTTTACTTGCTTAAGTGATATTTTAGGCAATGCTACTTGTGAGAGCAGGAATTTACCAATTCACTAGCTTAATACCTTTAGAGTAGGGGTTTTGTTTTGGTCTACTTATTGTTTGTTTTACCTTTTAAAATAAAGTTACATTTTAAAGACTCATTTTATTGCCCCTCATTTGTCATAATTTATTAATTTGGCACCTTATGCTTGACTTCTGTCATTGCCAAATATTTGTTATATATCAGGTTTATAAATGGATGATGCAACAGCACTGGTACCGGTTTGATTTTGCTCTTACTACCAAGCTAGCAGATTATATGGGCAAAGAGCGAAAGTTTTCAAAATGTCGGGAGATATTTGATGATATAATTAAACAGGGATGTGTGCCTAGCGAATCTACATTTCATATTTTGATTGTTGCATATCTTAGTGCTCCAATTCAAGGTTGCTTGGAAGAAGCATGTAGCGTTTACCTTCGTATGATTCAGTTGGGAGGCTATCAGCCTCGACTTAGCTTGCACAATTCTCTTTTTAGAGCTCTTGTGAGCAAACCGGGTCCCTCTTCAAAAATTTATCTCAAACAGGCTGAGTTTATTTTTCATAATCTGGAAACATCTGGTCTCGAGATACAGAAGGACATTTATGCTGGGCTAATTTGGCTACATAGCTATCAGGACAGCATAGATAAAGAAAGGATAGCGTCACTTAGGGAAGCGATGAAACAAGCTGGATTTGAGGAGAGTGGAGATGTGCTTTTGTCCGTATTGAGAGCTTGTTCAAAGGATGGGAATGTGGAAGAAGCTGAAAGAATTTGGCTCAAACTCTCTCGTACAGATGGCGGTCTCCCACCTCAAGCTTTTGTGTATAAAATGGAAGTCTATGCGAAGGTTGGAGAACCCATGAAATCGTTGGAAATATTCAAAGAGATACAGCAATTGGGTTCCATCACTGATCCGGCATACCATAAAATCATAGAGGTGTTATGTAAGGCTCGAGAAATGGAACATGCTGAATCAATCATGCAAAAGTTCATGCAGAGTAGTAAAAAGTCCCTATCACGGCCTTTTATTGATCTTATGCGTATGTACTTCAGTATGAGTTTACATGATAAAGTGGAGTTGACCTTCTCCCAGAGCCTCAAGAAATGCCAACCAGATCGTACAATTTACAATATATATTTGGATTCTCTGGTGAAAGTTGGTAATCTTGAGAGAGCAGAAGACATTTTTAATGAGATGCGCAATAATGCAATGATTGGAGTTAACTCTCAATCTTGCAATGCCATATTAAGTGGATTCCTTTCTTTCGAAGACAATTTCAAAGCAGAAAAGATATATGACTTTATGTGCCAGAAGAAATATGACATTGAGACAACGTTGATGGAAAAACTTGAACCGATCCTGAGCTCGAGAAAGAAAAAAGTTAAAAGATTTGAAAGTCCAAAGCTAAGCAAAGAACATAGAGAGATCTTGGTCGGTTTGCTATTAGGTGGTTTGCCGATGGAATCTGACGAGAGGAGGAAGAATCACGTTTTTCGATTTGAATTCAACGAGAAGTTCAGTGCTCATTCTGTTTTGAAGACATATATATATGATCAGTTCCATGAGTGGATACATCCTTCCAGTAAGCCAGCTGATGGTTCTGATGTCATACCAAACACATTTTATACCATCACACACAAATATTTTGGTTTCTATGCAGACCAGTTCTGGCCAAGAGGCAGGCCTATGATACCAAACCTAATCCATCGATGGCTATCACCATGTACTCTCGCATACTGGTACATGTATGGGGGTCAGAGGACTCCATCAGGAGATATTGTGTTGAAGCTAAAGGGAGATAGTGAAGGTGTCGCGAGAGTTGTAAAAGCGTTGAAAACAAACTCCTTGGATTGCAAGGTGAAGGGAAGAGGGAGGGTGTACTGGATAGGGTTTCAAGACAGCAATTCGACTTGGTTTTGGAAACTGATAGAGCCTTTTGTTTTGAATGGCATTAAGGATCATTCAGAAGAAGGCGATCAACCACAGACCTCTGATTATGGCGCTGTAGAGAGCGATGATATGAGCTTTGGTAATGTTTCTGATTCCGATGAAAATTCATATGATGATAGTGATAACGGTAACGATAGTTTCTAGGGTTTTGTGTTCAAGTCTGTAAAAGGGTTCATTGGTTTAGCTGTATATATTGAGACACATACGGATTAAACTCGTAGCCTATAACAGATTATCGAATGAGAAACTTTCATCTTCACATCATACCATGTCTGTATGCAATATGTACACTACATAGTTCATTCATTTGTAAATGTGTATATGTATAGTTGTAAGTTTATAGTAGTTATGGATGGTTAGTTGGACCTAATTGTTTGTGTGACAACTTACATGCTACTTGCTGCAAGTTGGTCTACCAAGCCGTGTGTTATTTACCATAGGAAGAGGAAACAAATTACTATCATGCATGCTTGCTTGTTGCTTATGAGAATTAAGAACTGGTTGGATGGGATTTAGGTGACCAACATAGCCTTAAAATCTGAGTTTTTTACTTGCAACAATTTGGAAAGGTCCATTTAATGGCTAGGGCAAAAAAAAAAGGGAATGATTCCTATTTCCTTCAACTTGGAGTGGCTCATCACATGGAGCAGTATTAGGGTTTATCTAAAAGACAAACCTAGAACCATCATAATAACTTGGAGCATATCCAATGACTTTACCAAGATTCCAAATCTCTCACCATCAATGTGTTGATCCAACTATGGAGATTACTAAATGTTATTATTAGGATTATTATTTCGCATCGCCTAAATATTTTGTAAACAGCTTGAAAATTTAAAATCTCATAAACTCAAAAAAGTTAACTCACTTGAAAATCCTATTTTTTTCACTCTCTTTTCCTTAACGTTTTATTTTGACCAACAACTTATCTTTATCACCCTCACTTTTCTTTATCAAAATAATGGTTTCCAAACAATATTAGTTGCATTTTTTTTGTTTCAATGTTAATACATGTGACTGATAATCACATCGAGTACTTAACGTAACATTCACGCTAGAGTTTATTAGTAAGATTGTATTGTGCAATGTTATGAGATGTGATACACAAATGATTGACAACTCGAAGAGAATCAAGGATGACTCCAAACATTTTGATTTAAGCTTCATTGTAAACCACTGCCACGAAAAGAAAAAAAAAAGTGAGGAAAAAAATGCATGGGAAAAAACAAACCCCTACGAAGGGTAAAAGGGTAAATTCACAAGGAGAGGTTGAAATTACGTAAATGCCCTGGTTACCCTTGCCCGCCCGCCCGCCTCTTGTACCCGTCGGTTCCGCTTTCCTATTCACACAACTGCACAACCCAAACACAAAACGCCATTTTCACAAAACCTCTCTATCGTAGTCTCATTCTCGTGACTCGGAGAGATATCGGATTGCATCGCCCGATTAAAAGCAAATATGGTATCGGATTTGGAAATAGCGGCTCGTCTCCGGGAAATCCTCCGTGAATCGGACCTGGACACGGCCACCCCCAGCAGCATCCGCCGGAAACTCCAGGAGGAGTTCGGAGTCGACTTATCGGACCGTAAAACGTTCATCAGAGACCAAATCGACTTGTACCTTAACAGCCAGATGCCGAAAGTTGAAGAGGAGGAGAATGTGAACCAAACGACGGAGACTGAGGAGGAAGCCGATGATAAGGAGCTGCCGGAAAACGATGTCGCTGAGGAAGAAGAGGAGGAGGAGGAAGAGGAAGAAGAAGAGGTGGCGAGTGGTGGGAAGAGAAAGGCAAAGAAAGGGTGAGATTAATTTGTATCTTCATTCAATTTCATGCATTTTCTGTTAACTCTTTGGTATTGGCTGTTTGGATACTGAGAAAATGTAGGACCAAAGATTGAATTTTTGGCAGTTTGGGCCTGTTGGGCTATTGAAAGTTTGCCACTTTATCCTTTTGGTTTGCTTACGTCTCATTCTTTTCAGTCTTAAAATGAAGGGGCAAGAACGAAAAAAAAAATGTTTCGGTAATTAGAAGCTCAGTTTTTTCTTTTCTTTTCCAGTTAAATTTTTGGGGGAAATGGTAAAATTTTGTACCAGATACAGTAGTTGAGTGGAGACAGTACTTTTGGAAGTGACTCATTGGCTTATTTATTGCATTACATTGTTTTATTGTGCAGGATTAATGTCCTTGCATGTAAACTGGTATATTTTAAATATATGCACTGGTAATATTTTGGTTTGGAACAATGAAACCTGATAGCTTACATTGACTGTATGTATTATGTAATATAACACTAATATGCATAGAAATTCTATTCAGTGACATGTTATCTAGATATCCCAAAACCACCAACTCAAGTATGTTTGCTATTCGTTTGTCATGTGCACCCTCAACAAGATTGTGACATCAGTTATGATCTCCGTATTGTTTATATTAGGTTACTCCGTTACTGTTGACATTAAGGGGGCTAGAGTCTCTTGCATGGGAACTGGAAACGATCTTATAAGGTTTTAGCATTCCATAACTTCTTTTTAGGACTGTTTTTGCTTTTTCTTCAATTATATGAACATGGGAATGTTGAAGTATGCTGAGGATTATATACTGATATGAATTGTCCAGTTGTTGAATGGAAACCAATATTACAGCCAGGTTCATAGCTTATCCACTTCACACATATCATAGAGAACAAAATTGTATGAGCTGATAAACTTGTGACATGCACATCAAAATACTAAAGTTGTTGTTAAGGATATTGGTTTATCACCCTATAATCACATTCTTAGGAATGAAAACCTCAGTCTAGACTTTTATGTATGCACCCCCTATCTGTATTGATATATGTTGCTAAAGAGAACTGTGATTCAGTTGGAAATAGTAGAATATATAGCTGATAAGTTGCATATATGAATTGTTTTGCCTATGGTTTGTTTGGTGTCAATTACTCCTTCCATCCTGCAAAGACTCGTTTTATTTTCCACTTGCACTCTTGTTATAAACTTATAACTACCTAATATGTATCAATTTAAAGTATATTATTGGAAAATAACTACAGTGTGTTATAAAAAGAGAAAAATGGGTACTCTTTGCAGAACAACCGCTTAAGAAAGTAGAATAATCTTTTTTGTGATGGAAGGAGTGTTTGTTAATGCTTGTGGCATGTTTAGTAATTTGGTTCCTGTTACATTTTTGGAGAAATTCATGTATCTGTATATAAATATAAGGAGTAAACTTTTGTCATATATTGGAACTAATATATACCTTTTGGGTTGTGCACTTTCAATGCAATTTCCCCCTTCAAATAGTTCTAACAAGGTGGATAAGGATGTCAAAAAGAAAAGAGGGGGAGGGGGATTTACCAAATTATGTAGTCTTTCTCCGCAGCTACAGAAGTTAGTTGGAGAGCCGGAACTGGCCAGAACTGAGGTACAGTCACTTACAATTCAGACAATTCATTTTCAGTTTCTTGTTAGTTGACTAGTGTAGGAAATCATACTTCCAAGCACCCTATTGTTTGGTTATAGGTTGTCAGGAAACTTTGGGCCTATATACGGGAGAACAACTTGCAAGACCCAAGCAATAAGCGGAATATATTGTGTGATGAATCGCTGGAGGCCCTTTTTCGTGTTAAGTCTATCAACATGTTTAAAATGAATAAATCTCTGTGCAAGCATATTTGGCCGTTGGCTTCAGGAGACGGTAATGAAACTCTTGCATCTTTGTTTAATTGCTATTAGTTCTCTTGCCTTCTTTTCCATTAATATGTTGCTGCAGTTAGGGACAATTTTTTTTTTTTTTTTTTTTTTTTTGCAGTTGAGTTCAACGCATATGTGATAATCTACAATGCAATTTATAACAGTAATCGAAGTGTTTCTATAAATTACATTATAAGATTCAAACCTCCTAGTCCTAGGTTATTTAATCATTGAAGAATTAATTTATTGCTCAGTGTTTATTGTGTTCACCTATTTCTGTGTGGAACTTGTCACAGACTCACAGTTGGATAATTATATTAGTTTGAAGTCACTACCCTTTTTATTTCACCAGAAGTCCAAAATGAAAAACAAAAGTGGATTTGAGTTGAATATAATGCACTTTGAATTGGTCAAATTTTGACTAACCCCAAACCTTTTAAAGGTTGGATTGGGTGAAGTGGAATTACAATATGAATCAACTAGCAATGTAGTGCAGTTAAGCTCCTTACAAGTTGTATTTGTGGAAGAGCTGCAATTGTAAATGAGTATCGTACTGACTTAAATAAATGTTTGGCTATGAAGCTCAATAGGCTTCGTAGAATGAGCAAAAAAGCTATCATACTGAAATTACTTCATAATGTGAACTGTTTGGCATTACGTTATACTAATCAATAGTCTAGCTAAAAATCAACCCCATGAATAAGTTTTTGAGTCATGAATGTAAAAATATGATGATACCCATAAAATGTTAGTCAGGTTGTACAAATAAAATTCTAGAAAATCGTCTTGAGATCAAATATACAAACATTTTGAACGTATATTTTTTTTTTGGACTTCAAGAAACATTTAGGATGATGATGACATGAGGGAAGACAATTCTAGCTATATTATATCTGAACTTGGAGGTCTTTCATCCCATTTGTAATCTGTAAATTAGAGGCTAAGGAGTGGTCATATGGCCTTCACCCTTCTGTACACATGCAGATCTGTATATGTGTGCGTGTGTGTGTATTGGCAACAGACCAAACATAGTACAATTGACAAGAAGATAAAGTAGAATACATGTTAACATTAAATATACAATAGATACCAACAAAAAAAAAAAGAAGGCTCGACATATAAGCAAATCTTTCACCCTAAGACTGATGTCTTCCTAGGTGATGCTGGCAGCCTGTTTTGTTGCCTCTGAGAGTTTCAGGCTATGTTGCATCCTTTCGGATGGTCCTAGCCAAGTATTCTTTTGGCCTATATTGAAATTCAACTGCCACCAGCCCAAATGATTGTACTCATAAGACAGTTCTAATCTTAAATTTTCAAATCACCCTGACAGGGTTAATATCTCTTGTCTCTAATCCCATGAGCTGCTCCATTCTTATCGTCCCAGTGCTAGCCAGCAGAAAAATGTTTTCTTTTTTGTTCATTATTCATTTCTGATCACATTCACACATCACACTTTGTGAAGAGAATTATAAGATATGAAACTCAATTTTAAAGCATGCTGTTTACAATGCTTTCATAATGTCAGATTTGAAACTAGTTCAATTGTAGGATATTTAGCACATGAAAATCACCTTTAGGTTGTTGATAAGGTGCAATGACTTAACATGCTCAAGAATTCTGGATTCTGATTTTTTATTTTTGTCTCCCTGGCTTATTTAGATAACCTCCTAACCATGTTATAGAATTTTCATCATAAAGGGATATTTAATATTTTATTCTTTGTAATGGCTTAGTATAGAAACATTCAGCGTCTACTACCTCAGATGGAAACATTCAACATTCATTTTAATTTATAGAAATGATCTCTAAGTTGCTCTTCAATGTTAATGAGTTAAAAGTTTTAGAGGCATTTAGCAGGAGATGCATAATTTGATATTTGGTTGACATACTAACACCAGACTTGAACAATCAGAAACTGTAAAGCAAGCGATTAAAGCTGAAGAAAGTAGTCATTCTATGTCAGAAGCAGAGGTCAGTGAGGAGGAAGTAGAGAGAAAAAGAAAAGTGAAAAGGAAAGGAGGGTGGGTTTTTCTATCCGTTCTTTGTTATGTTGTTGTCATTGATGTTTTTCTCGTGGTTGTTGAAGTTGTATAGATTGGAGAATGATTGTCATCTGAAGTAGCTGCATACTTACTAACTGCTATAATGTATTTTGACTTTATTCATTGATATTTGCCCAAATGATTGCATTTAGTTTTTTTATTTTATTTTAGATTTGCTTGCATTTTTTTAATTTATTATCATGAACTCAGGGACTAAATTTGTTCCTTCTAGTATCACAGACTACTTACACTTTTTGATTGCTGTGTATTTTGTTGGCAATACAGGTTTTAGAAATATTTGATCTCTCGTGTATTTTGTGGCATTGAGTTTCTTTACCCAGGTGGCACCAATAGACTTGATGGATTCAGTTTACAAGGTTTTCTATGTATGGTTTGCTTTCAAACAGGAATGTAATAGATTAATATGTTTAAAATAATAATTTATCCTTTTAGGTAATTACAATCCCTGTGCTAAAATAAAAATAAAAAGTAATGAAAAAAAGTTTATATATTTGGAGGTAAATACCTTCTAAATAATGAGATTGTGCCTATATATTATATGCGGTACTTATTGAACTGAGATATTCAAGTGATTAGAGGAGTTGATTGATTTATATTCCGTTCTATTAGTGATTGGTTATCCTGTATTCTCTTTGGTATTTGCGGATATGGAAATATTTTATTTTTGGTATTTCAACCAATCATTTACAATTGTTTTTTTCCCTGGTAGCCATTGGAATGATATACTAGATGTCAAAGTAGCTTGTAATGATGCTAAAATGAATTATCTTATGTAGTAGGTCTGCAGAAGTTGATAAAGAGACCAAGAAAAGGGGTGGCTTTACCAAGTTATGTAGCCTTTCTCCAGAGCTTCAAAAATTCACTGGAAGTTCTGAATTGGCAAGAACTGAGGTATGTGGAGTTTTGTTGCGTTCCTCTGAATTTTTTTTCCCATTCATGCAACTTTGAGTGGATTATTTTGAAGTATCACATTAATTTTAGTCCCTCTCATAATTTTATTATCCTGCTTTGGCCGTAGGTTGTAAAGAAAATTTGGGCCTATATTAAGGAGAAGGATTTGCAAGATCCTAAGAATAAGCGAAATATATTATGCGACAAAGCATTGCATACACTTTTCCAGGTTGATTCCATCGACATGTTCAAAATGAATAAAGCCCTATCGGAGCATATAAGACCATTAAAAGCAGAAAATGGTATTTCCTTTATTCAGCCATCTTTCTTAGTTTATTTATTGTACATTGATCAAAATACACAGCTTAGTTATCTTTTTCCAGCAATCCTAACTAGCATTTCCAGTTCCACCTTACATATTGGTTATATGTGTGTCAGGCTTACATGTTTTGATTGTGCTTGTTAGTTCTGTAGTTTTTAGATTGGGCCTTTGGGGCATCTGATTCTGGATTAACTGCATTAATCAGTGCTCAACATATTTAAGTTACCTTATCTTTTGACTATATGGTATCTAAAGAGGATGAGGAATGGAAATAGATCTAAGTGAAATGTATATGATTAGTACTTGACTTTTCTCTATATGTTCCCATGTACCTTTGTTATAACAAACTCAACTGGTCATAACTATGTATACGAGAGATACTGTTGGTAATTCATGCATAATGCCCTTACCTGAAACAATGTTTTGAGAAGCGCATGCTTTGCGTTGTGCACTTAAGCCCGAAACCCTACTTTTGGGCTTCGCTTCGTGAAAAGCCCAGCCCCTTCAATGAAGCCCCCTGAAGCCCGCATTTTTAGGGCTTTTTATTTAACACTCATATTACTTATTATGAACCTTATTTTAGTAAATAAAAACTAAAAAAATTTATTTAAAAATTCTTCAACTTCCAACCTTTACGGTTGCTATATAGTTTTAACGTTCAATAATACAAAAGAAGCACCTCTATGCAGAAAATATATCAAAATATCATCGATAGCAAGATGAGGAGGAATGGAATGAAGAGTCTTCATCAGGGGAGGAAGATAACACTTACAATTAAGATGATTTTACATCTCTTCATGATGATGAATATTATGACTCACATTTATATGCCTTTCTTCTTTATATAAAATAGAGTTGCCTAATTCTAATTGAAACAATTTTATGATTTACGTTTTAACTTGAACTTGTTTTTTTTCTTTGGTCAATAGTGTTGAAACGTTTATAGATTATGAATTATGGTATTATTTTATAATGCTTTTATCATCCTAACATAATTATTTAAATATATATGTTAAATTAAAATATTCTCTTAAAAAAGTTAATGTGCGCTTCGCGCTTAAGCCCCAGAGGACCTTTGCGCCTCAAGTGCGCTTTGCGCTTTTAAAACACTGACATGAAAGGAAAGGGGTCCCTTTGAGATAAACAAATTTATTACCGTGGACACTTATTTTGGGGCGGAGGGAGTACTGGAATAGTTTGTTTCTTGGATTGCTTAATTCTTGATTACTGTTTGGGAATATTAGTGATTAAATATTTGGTTACAATAATGATTAAGATTTCTATGTGAGTGAAGTAAAAAATCTCTGTTTGGGAAGTGTCTTTGCTTCATACGTTTTCCTACGTACAACCCTTACACTTGTTTCTGTAATCATGCATGCTGGAGAACCCTGCTATGATCCGAGAATAGTTTGTTGCTTTCTAGCCTTATAAATATATTAGATGTTACAAAGGGTGACATGTTGTGCAGCTCAACATCCAAATCCTGATTGACTGTTTGAAAACACATTATCTTGTATATTTCTGTTTCTGTTGCTGGAGACGGAGTTGATTTCTTGAATTGATTACTACCCTTCAGAAGTATTTGTAGCTTACACGTATTCTGACCAACATAAATTGGCGGCATGCAATTAACCTAGAATTCTTTTCCAACCAATAATAGGCAGCTTTTTATACTTCTTTTCTTTTTGTTCTTCATTGCACTACCCATTGTTAATAAGTTTGCTTAGAGTTTAACAGAACGAAAATTTGTCGAGTCGGCTAGCATAGTTAATCAGACTATGGAAATATTCATAGAATTTTCCATGAATGACGAATCTTCCTTTTTTGACGTGTATTTGGTGCAGAGCATTTATCCTTGTCGTTCTCCTATATCCAACATTTGGCACCTCATTCATCCTGTACTGTACTTTCTTTTGATAGGATGGAGATGCAATTTGGAAAGAAGAAAAAAAATTAAAAAATATATATATTACATACCATATTCCGTTTTGTAACATGTTAAAAAAGTTTCTCTCGTGAATTATTGAATATTGACTTCAAGAGATTTTCATTTTAAAGACTTTCAAAGGCTCCTCTATTTATTTATTGAAATAGTAATATTTTCTCCTTGATGCAGTAGATCCAGGCGACTCATCACAATCGGAAAAGCAGCTGAAGCAGGAGAGTGAAGGTGAGTACCATAACGCATACTACTAGCTTGCCAGATTGAGATAGTTATGTATTCACATCTAAGTGCAAGAAGAGCATTTTTTCCGTACAATAGCACATCTAGTGGCACACATTGTGTGGAATATAAGTGAGAAGTGTGTTTTTTCATTATTTTGCCACCAATCAAGAGTAACTATTAGTTTAGTTGTATTTGTTTTTCCTGTTGCGGTACTACTCCAGAGAATTGCCGTGCATATGAACCATGTTTGTGTATCTGTGTTGATATATGATGATGAACTATGAGTGCCAGTTGGTTCAACTGAGTCTTATTGAAGCACCTCTAGATAAGTGTTAAAGCCTACTAAAAAAGAAAAAGGCTTGACTAAACTACTTTTTGTTCATAATTAGAAATTGCTTGTCAGTGGCATAACGTTTACCTTTCATTGTTCAGCTTCAAATGAGCCAGAACAGAAACAAAAAGGTCCGAAGGATGAAGGTACTGATGTGGTCTTTTTCTATTTTAGACGCTCTATAGTAGTTCCTTTGGCGGTTTGATATATGTTTTTTGCCATTACTCAAATTTTTTTATGAATAATATTGTATTTTTTAACCTTGATTTTCATGTTTTACATTCGTTCTAATTATTTTACAGGATCTGTCTGATAAGAGGATAATAATATGCAATGATAGGATCAAACAAAACTGTTTGGTTAAATCCTTCAGTACCTCCACGTCTCGAAGCAATTTGACTGATTTATTAAGACGGAATAGTGAGTTGCTCATGTATATATATTGTGAGGCCATGAGATGTAGCCAATTTTGCTTGCAAATCAAAATTTCTTGAAACAGATATTTGTTGGCCCCCGTTGTGGAGGAACACATTTCACCTGTGGTGCTAACTTGGTTACCCAAAACCCTTTTGCAAATGTCAAATCGAGACTAGTTTGCTTCTTTACCACTTAATGTGAGCCGTACTAACATGTTGAAGAAATGAAAATAGGTTTCTGAGCATCGCTAGTTTGTCGATATAGGCACACATAAAGCATGTCTAATGTCCATCATGTCAAGTGCCCATTAGGCCAAAATACTTTAATACGTTGTTTTGTTGTTTTCCACGGATAGTTTTGCAGACAGGTATGATATATCTCTAATCATTTGTCAGAATGCGGATGCGCCTATATGATCATTGTGGTAAGATCATGATTCTGCTTGTTTTTGCATTTATGTCTAAGAACTTTCTCTTATCTAGATTTTATGATTTATTTGTTTGTTTATTTATGTAATCACTAGTAACATGAAAATCTCATGGACATACAAATTTCCCTGAATTAGATAGCATTTTCTCATTTGTCAAATTGTTGTTTGATGTTAATATTATCAAGTAGTTTGCTTATTGCTGAAGATCATGTCTCCTAGATTTCTGTATGCTATGTTTTCAACTGTACCGTGTGTGTTGGAGAAATGACTGATTGTAGTTTCATTCAAGAACCATATATATTGCTCAAAACACTTGCATTGATTTGGATCTGTGTGTTCATCGAGTGTGATCTCCATGAATTGGAACCATTTCCATTTCTTTGCATATGCTTCCTGGTTAACATATAGGCTTCAATTGACACCTCCAAGTCTCCAACTTATAACCTTTGTGGCAACTGTTGGGCTAGGCAAAATGTTTTGCTATTTTCATTTCGATGGACTCTGCTTTCTCGTAAAAATCAACTTGTAGGGTGACGTGGAAAAGAAAAATACCGCCCCAAAATGAGTAATGAGTGTCATTTTTTCTTATTGATAGTTAATTATGTATGAATTGACAGTAATATTTTTACAACAAGTTAATGAGTATTTTTTAACACACGATCATGATGATATAAAAGCAAATTATGATCGTGTGTTAAAAAGTTCGATTTGGATTCTTTATTTAAACCTATAAATAAATATGCAAAAATTAAAATAATAGGACACAATTATA
>JAYMTA010003106.1:0-14952 GCA_036897625.1 Pelargonium cotyledonis | reverse complement strand
GGTTTCCTTCAATGTTGCAGTGCACGAGCCTTGTCGAATCTCTGCTAGGATTCGGGATGCTTGGATTGGTAAGTGAGTGCAGGTTTTTGCCACATTGTTGGGTTATGGTTTTCTTGTTTTGTTCGGTCAATGTAGCAGTGCACAAGCCTTGTCGGATCTCTGTTAAGATCCGTCATGCCTGGATAGAATAGCGAGTGTCGTTTGCCACATTGGTGGTTTTATTTGGTGTTTTATTTGGTTGTTTCGATTAGGCTGTGGGCCTCTACAGTGTGAATCAGTGACTCTGGAGTATGTATTATCAGTACTTTAGGTCATTATCTGGTTCTTATACATAGTCAGAGTTTGATCTCTGTATTTCGTATTTTTGATTAAATAAAGTAACTGAGTTACTTCGTAAAAGAAAAAGGAAAAGTATTTTTTCATGTATAGATTTTTCATGTATGTTTAATCGATAACACATTATATTTCAAATGTTATATCGATAACATTATATTTTGTATCGATTGTTGGTGAAAATACATGCGAAAATACAAAATAACATTATATTTCAATGTTATAATAGATTTTAAATCTTCATATCACCGTTTAATCTCCATGGAGAGGAAGATACTGTGTTGGTGTCAATTGGAATTTGCACAAAACACTTCAACGTTAGCTGTTTATTGAAGCCACATGGATTGCTGAGACCAACACTGAAATGTTCTGCTCAAAATCAAATCTATTTTAAGCCCATATTCATACTTTGCCAACATCATGATCAATCATAGTCCATCCCATCAAACAAAAAATTTGCATATGCATTTGTGAATTAGATTTATCGTTAACTTTTTGTTAGGAGTTCTATATTTTGTGTGTTAGTTAAGAACTCACGCACTAGATCATCAGAAATAACTTAAAAATTACAACCAAGTACGATATTGATTTACTTTTCTTATTTTTTCCCTCAAAAATTAATAATTTATTAATTCAAATCAAACGATAAGAAAAAAAATAATATAAAACTGAGGGCTTGAAAATCAACTCACTTAGACAAGTCTGACAAAAAATCAAAAATTTAACTAATTCATGGGCCGCTTAATTCATAGACCAACCCAAAAACAAAAAATTAACACTACCAAACTAAGTCACATTGGTTACAACATCTCAAATAATCAAAATCAAAGACACTGCAATTCTTCCAATTAGACTGAATTATGATCAAGTTTAAGGCGTTGGAATCCTCCCTTTTAACCTGAGGAGCACTAACAATATAGTATAGCTAAGTAGAATAGGAGTCAAATGTGTATTTTATTTATTTGATTCTATATAGAAAATAAAATTTACAACATAATTTAGGGGCATTATAGTCATTCTACAATAGTATACTAAGGCTATGTTTGGTACGCTAGAAAGGAATAGAATAGAATGCTCATTTCAGCATTTTTATTCATTTCTTATGTTTGGTTCAAGCAGGAAAAACTAGAAAGCTCATTCCCAGAGGAAAGCTCATTCTAGCTTTTTCCTTGTAAACCATTCATTCTCTCAACCTAAGGAATGTGTATTCTAGTTTATCCTAGAATAAAAAATTGAAAACTAAATTATTGAAGATTCATAACATTACTTTCAAATAAAGTAACCGTTAAAATTTTAATTCGTTACAAAGTAAAATTTGAAATAATGTTAATGTAAAACTATTATATATATGAGATCAAAATAATAAGCATATGACTTCACATTTAAATCAAGTATTAAAAACGATAGCAATGCATAAGAAATAACATTTTTAGCAAATGATGTCGTTCAATCAAAACATATTATTCATTTCCATTACAAGAAAATGTTCCAATTTGTAACGTCAATTGCGACATGTTTTGCGTGTTTGCAACGTCCATGTGGCGTCGCAGTTGAATAAGTCACAATTTTTGTGGGTCGTCTTTGCCTCCACGTGGACGTCGCAAAAAAAGTGACGCAATGACGTCGGAAATAATTTTACACGTGACTTGATTTTTAAACGTCTATGTTGACGCAACGAAGTCGGAATATGTTGATATTTGCAACATCAACATTGGATTGTCGAAAAAATGGACGTTGCAAACTGGGATATTTCTTGTAGTGTTTTTAATTTTCTAATAATATTTGATAATTATATTAAAAGTATTTCGGCAAAAAACTAACAATGTGAAACTTTATTTAGATATAAAAATAATCAAACCAAACATTAGTACAACTTTTCTGCCTAATTCCAAAATTTTACCAAACGCTCTGCATAGAATGAGTATTCAGGCTGGAATAGTATTCAGTCTGAAATAATCATTCCATTCCCTTCCATTACATTGTACCAAACATAACCTAACTTCTACAACAAAATTTATCAAACACACCTCCTTTTACGTCTCTTTTAACACATCATTTTTCAACTCATTTTATCAAACACAACTCAAAATTATTATGGAATAAGTCCCCCTGGGGTCCATGTACTATCCAATTTATTCCCACGGGGTCCCTCTACTTTGTTTTGTTCCCACTGGGTCATAGTTGAGCAATTTCATTCCCGTGAGATACATTTCGTCAAATTCCCTAACGGTGCCGTCAAGTGTAGCTGACGTGGACAAAATTTGAAATTCACCGATGCCATGTCATCAGACCAACTCCAAGGAAAAAGGTCCCCAGTGGTCCTTGTACTATCTTGTTTGTTCCATTGCGGTCTCTATACTTTACTTTGTTCCTGCGAGGTCATAGTATAGCACATCTCGTTCCCGCGAGGTCTATTCCGTTAAATCACTAACAGAATTCGTCAAATCTAACTGACGGAGTTTGTTTTATATACTAAAAATAATTAAAAATTATGTTTTTTTCATCATTTTACCTTTTAAAATGAAGTGTTAGTTTGTGCAGGTGCTCAATGGCTATTTGTCTTTTTTTGTTTGATTGTGGTTGTTGCGGAAAACTTGATAGTTTAGGATTCTACACTCGAAAATACATAGCTTCATATCAGTAAAGAGAGGAGAGAGATAGAGAGGAGATAGAGGAAATAGGAGAGATGGTAAAAACATTAAAAAAAATAAAAAGTTTAAAGGGCAAAAACACAATTTTTAATTATTTTATGTACATAAAACTAACTCCGTCAGTTAGTTTTGACGGATTCCGTCAGTAATTTAACGGAATGGATCTAGCGGGAACAAGATGTGAGATACTATGATCTCGCAGGAACAAAGTAAAGTACGGGGGTAACTAAAACACATCACGATATGAGCTGGAGTTGGTTTGATGACGTGGCAAGGGAGAAATTCAAATTTTGTTCACGTCAGCCAGACTTGACGGCACCGTTAGAGAATTTGACAGAAAGTATCTCACGGGAATGAAAATTGTCCAACTATGACCCAGTGGGAACAAAACAAAGTAGAGGGATCTCGTGGGAACAAATTGGATAGTACATGGACCTCAGGGGTACTTATTCCTTTACCAACGCGTATTTCGCCTATTTTAATTGATGATTATTTAATATAATCATTTCAATTCATTCAAATAACTAAAAAACACTAAAATTTCGAAAAACAATAAGCATTACAGTTTTGTCCATCTCAGAGAATTTACACGAGTGTGGAGCACCGAACACCGGTCCCCAATCACATTTAAGTAATTTCAGTGAAAGTTGAATTTCATTTAATTTGGTGTACATTTTCATATCCGTATATTTACATAAACATGCAACTTCTATATTTGAGAAGTATAGTCAAAAAACGATTTAACATCTACTTCGAAAGTTCTTTTCATTATTTAAACTAAATTGAATCGATTTAAATACTTATATTCATGAGATGTGCATCATATATATTTCAAGAAACCCAATAATAATATGTTTAGCATACCTAAAAGGTAAAAAATAATTTGTATTTCCTTCATGTTAACTTTAATACAAACAATATTATAGAAAATTGAGAGCGACACTACAATGCTAGCATACTTGAAACTGTTCATAAACACAAACACTTGCATACTTAGGCTGGTCGGTAGGTTCTAACATCTAAGCCTCAACCAACTACCTAACCAATTCTCGTGTATCTATCATTAATGTTTGATGCTCATAATTTTCTTAAGCCTTTTTTAACTCTTAATTGAAGTTTCTTAAGCCTATTATTAGATAATCTAAAAACTAAAACAAAACTCTATTCCTAAAAGAATTTGAATGGAATTCTCTCATCTCCTCTCCTTTTCTTTTTGGAAACCCTAGCCGCTTCTTTAGTTCAATTCTTAGTCCAAGAATTTCTCTTCGGTCTTTTTTGATCGGCAGTAGTTCAATCCTTTGGTGCGACGAATGTTAGGAAAAAGCGGGCTTTTTCATCAGGACGTGAGTTCATGTTGTATAGAGCAAGTTAGTGTTTGTTAGTTGCTTCGTGCGGTGTGTGGTGTGGCGGCTGGTAGGAAGATCGAGTGGGTCACTTGATTCAGACCTATAGGGAGGCTACCGGTGCCTCTGGTTTGGATTTGAGAGACATTCAGTTCATCTTGGGTACGTAGTATTGTTGGTTTTGTTTTATCTTTTGTTAGCGAGTCTCAGAATTGTGTTGCTTGAGCTCTTGCTCCGTCCTCTGATTCTATGTCAAACATAGTTTGCTGGATTGACCATCGAGTCCCGACATTGTTTGTAACTCCTTTGATTCTTGATTTGAATTAATAAAGCTTATCAATTTGAGTTTAGAATAAAAAAAAATAAAACAAAACTCTTATCTTATAACAAAATTTCAACTCAAACATGACATTTATTTTGATGCGGAAAACGTATTACATATACAGCATACGCAATTAATAATTGTGATTAACGTAAATGGTTTGTTTAAGGAACAACTAGTAGTAATAAAAGAAATAACAAGTGGATGTGAAGGTGAAAGAGAAGTTTGAAAAGTAGAAGATGATAAATAAGCAAAACAAGTGAAATATGTAGAGCAACAATGACGTGAAGCTGCTCTGAAAATGACAACAATGGCTCCTTCTGAAATTTCTTTCCCTATTAGCTGCATTATCACCAATTCACCATCACCTTTCCACCTCAACAATATAGCGTTTTGTTCAATATCTCTACAATATCCCAAAGAATACATTCACTATTATTAGACTTAAAATTGGAAGAAAAAACAAAAACGAATAAACACATATATATTTTATGTCATTTGAAAACTAAAGAAGACAGATTTCATGTCAAATTTCTCTTCAGATACCATTACTCGATTGCCCTACATATTTACTATTTAGAAAGATTTGAGGCAAACACAAGTTGATTTACTACTTGTTTGGTAACACTAGTGTCTTCTTAACAATGTGTCATAGGAGCAAAGTTTAAGGAATGATTATATTAAATTATTAGGTAAAAATGCATAAATTGATGATTTGAAGGAGATAAGTGCCTGCAGAGCTTCTTTAAGTAATCGATTCATGCAAGAGTTCAATGCCTCTTGTGAGAAGAAAAAATCGCCTTCATAAAATGTAGATTGGGTTGACTTGATTTGCCGATAAAGTCGACAAAATGTATTTTCTTATTTATGAAATGGTAAATGCTTTTTATGCATATGAGGTGGACTGAGTATGACAACTTTAGTTGTTTGAATTTTTTTTTTTTATCAGCAATATACACTTTTATTCATGTAAGGAGAATACAAGAACAAAGTGCAAGTGAAGCAAATGATACAACGACTATTTGCTAAGCAGTTACAACAATGAGAAAATGGAGGTTGGATTTGTCTTCCAAGAGTTGGAAGAAAATTGGCCAATGGAGTTCTTATGCACGGAGTTGTTTGAATTATTCAGTTAATGTATATGTTGTTTAAAATTTATTTTAATTAAATATCTTATGAGAGCATATGTGGTGATTGATATTATAATTTTTTTAAATATTTCATGTCTATTTTGGTCACTTCATACAATTATTTTTATCCGAACATATTACTAAATGAAATTAAACTCAACTTTTTGTAATAGCTCATTAGATTTCCATCTCCTTACAGTTTTTAGCAGTGCAACCAAACAAAACATTAATACAACCAATCAAAACATTAATACTACAATATCTTGAGCCCTCAGAGGCTGAGAGTTGTAAAAGAAATTACAACATCGTCACAAAATAAATATCTAGCTTGTTGTTCTTGAATTTGGATCTTAAAATAAATGCAACTTTTTAGAAGAAAAATATTATAAATGAGAAAAATAAAACAATTATTTGGGGACGAGTGTTGTGTAAAGTACTTATCTTTATATCTCAACATGATTTTTTTTCGTGTAGAAATGTTTTGTAATTAAACACCATAATACTTATATTTGATAGTCTATAAATGAAAACTAGTACACGCTATTTAATAAATCACCAACTAAAGTTATACTTTCTTATTCAATTGTTACAAGCTAATATCACTTTAAAAAAAAAAAAATCGATAACATCTCACGCATTTCATAAGGCGTGAACTTAGTTTTGTTCAAATCAAATTATTTTTAGAAAAAATTAAGAAGGCACTACTACATGGATGGAGTTCTAAACTTCCATCTATATATATATAGTTTCGTTTTGTTTTCTTTTTTATTAACTTGAATGTGGAACAAAGTTGTTGAGATCACGAGAAAATTATATAGGTTTATTGTAAATAAAACAAAGAGTAGAGTACAAAAATGCATGTGAAGTGAGTGAGTATGCGTCCAAATTAGTAATGCGTGTAAACCTCAATGTTTGGTCCACCTCAAAGGATGCACAAAATCGCACAACTTGTATTTTTTCCTTTTGTTTTCTTTTGGTCAATTCCACATGCAATTGCAATAAATCTATTTCTAAAGCAACTTGTCCTTAATAATATGTCTCCCTTCAATGCATTTTATTTTCAAATAAGTTATAAGACAACCATTGCACATACTTCTAGTGTACTTCGTGCAATTGAAAATTATGAAAATTGTCAATAACGTTGTTTATAAATGTTTTCGAGTCTATTGATAAAAAAAAAGTTGTTTATCTTACTCGTAATGAGATTTAAAAGGTTTTCTTCCGATATGAAAGCCGTTATAATTTATATATGTTGATCTAACTTTTTGTTTATGTTTAACGAGTGAAGAATTAAAATCAACTTTTTAACGTGAAAATATTTTAGTTTATTTAAATTTTAATGACAAAAAATAAAAGCAGGTAACAATATCAAATTTTTACTTTTTGCATATAGTTACAAACATAATGATGCATCTCATCTATCCACAAGTTCTTTGAATAAGTTGCATTGTTATTAATGTTAAATTTGTAATATTTTTGAAAATTTTAAAATTAATTAAAAAAAATCTAAACATTGATCAATAGGTAGAGAATACATTATGAAAAAATTTGGGATATATAAATGATCTTTTTCTAAAACTACGTAATTATATATTACTCAAAGGTCATAACACAGCAAGTCAAATCAATATAGGAGCCGACAAACCGACCCTCTCTATCAAGCCAGCATCAAACTAGATGCCCTCGTTATTCCATAACCTACACAATCCGCATACCAATGAACATAAAAAAGTTCCAACAAAACAAATTCGCCAACAATGGCTAAAATATCACCAAGTATCAAACTGAACTGAATTCATCTCATCATCTCTACAAAGCCTAAATCACTTCAAGAGTGTATGATTTCACAACATCATCTAGCCATCCCCTTGCCCAAACCCACCACAACACCTCACAAATTGTCATGGCTTCAACCACTCTCGCCTCTGACATACCTTTTCAATTTTGCACCTCCCCACCAAAACTGACCTGACTCATCCTTCACCACCCAACCACCCCCACAACGACCCGACCTTGAAAAGATTGTGTCTTTTAAATTTAGTTTAAGAAAACCACGAGGTGGCCGCTGCCAACCAGTCAACCCTAACTTTTGCCCCATGTTAGACACCCAACCCATCAACTTGAGCCTCCTTCCTACCAATCACAGAAGACTCACCAACATCACCACACACCACCATCTCCAAACGAAATCTTCCATAACCATCATTGATTGAGCACCATCCCCAAACACTTTGTCACACTCATTCATTTATCGACATCCACATTGCTCATGAAACATACACCATCATAAACTTCAACGACGTTTGTCCAACTTCACCGCTCGTTGTACCCAACCCCACACCAATCACACCTTCCAAAAACCAGCCACACTCCATCAAGCTTAAGAAAAAACACACTCAAGAAGAAAGTGCTCAAAAAATTCTACACCACAGTCATATCTCGAGCACACCACAAACACATTAAATAAGACAGGAATACATACAACTTGATAAAACCAAATTTCAAATAAAAGTAATCATCTTAGCATGTAATTTCATCCGCCATAATTCTACCACACATCTATATCCTACACCGAAGTTGAAAGGAAAACTCAAGCAAAATTCAAATTTAATTGTATAAAGTCTCTGAATCCCCCAACCACATCCAGGTATCATCATGAGTAAAAGAGATTAAACGGATATGTTGAATGATCATCCTCTCATCTTCTTGAAATCGGGCCTACAACACCTCCTCCGACCATTCCCCAATAACCATATCTCGCATATCACACACATGGAACTCCTGATCCGTCACGTCATCAACGCCACCAACCAGAAAAATTGAAATATCAGCACCCAAGAATTCGAATAAAAAAAAGTAGATGAGCCAAACCCAATACACTTAACAAAACCACTCAATCCAGTTTGAACTAAATTAATACATGAGACATACAATCTAAAACGTGGTTGACGAAACTCGAAACATAGTCACCAAACGACCCTCAACTCAATTATAACTTATATGGATCATACATATGGATACACCATATCTAGCTTCCTACATTCTCTCCACCATATAGAATCATAGGGTTGCCACCGTAAATACTTTGTGTCAAAGAGTTGACAAATTAAATCAGCATGTCACGTCATCCTTGAGTTTAACATTCCCCACCCCTGAACTTGACAAAATTTTGACTTCAGCCCATAACCTCAAATCTTGCTTGTTCTGACCCTTGGATTACATTTTTTTTTTTAATTCTAAGTCATGTAAGTAATCAGTCGTCTCATCGGTATGGTTGTATGTAATATTTTTGTAAGTTAGCATATCATGTCAGCCTATCAACATAATCCTAACCATTTGAATTGAAATTGTCAACACCCTAGCTAGGGTAATTTTTTGTAAATAAATTTAATTCATAAAATATCGAATCAATTTTGAGAGCAAATTTGATTAATTGTTGAATTTGTTTGTTTTTAATGTCTACGTTCTTTTTCTAAAAAAATTTGTCAACATTCATGTATATTTTCAATGTTACATGCCATCGTACTGATGTGGCGATTGGTTACTACTTACAAGGGTGAGAATATAAAAAATATATTGTCCAAGGGTCAGAACAAACAAGATTTGAGGATGGCGCAGTTGGTTAATCCAGCAGTGTGAGTAGGAGGAGGTCTCAGGATCAATCCTCACTCAACACATCCTTGGTGGTGATGGTGGTGGTGTAAGAGACCACTTTGGTGCAGTAAGGTGTCAAAAGCTCTAAGCTAGGGTTAAGAGAAATAGTCGCTTTCCTGAAAACTACTGGTTCCTTGTATGGTATAGCGGTCCGTCACCTGTTATTATTGGTTACAACGATGTCAATAAAAAAATTAGTAGTCCAATAATTATAACAATCAAAATTTAAGGACATAGACTAAAGTATCGTGAAATCTAAGAGAGAAAAAACTATTTATCCTTAAAAGATATTCTCTTATCTTTGATGATATATATTCACGTTCAAGTAATGTAATAATTGATTTGACTATATAACATGCTTTAGGCATTAAATTAAATCATTTTAATACCCACTTGAGAATTCATTTCCAAAAATTTACTCCAATGTTAGTCATTATGTTTGTGATTGCATCTTCCAAAAGAGTAAGAATCTATTCATAAGATCCTACTCTATCCATATAGAGAAATAATAATCATTTTTTTATTATGAATCTTATTTTTCATTATATATAGGGTTAAATCGTTTTGGACTTTTTGAATTTTTTTGGATTAAATAATTAACCATGGTTTGAATTTTTAGTCGTGACGATTCCTGGACTTTCCAAATTTTTTAATTTGTTCCAAGTTTCTTGCTGCAGCAGTTTAATCTCTTAACTTTTCATTTTTTGAATTTACTCCAATGACTCATCACCGTGAAATTGTTTGTAATTTTTATACCCACTTCATCTTCCCTTATCGCAAGAGCGTGCTAGGTTCCTCTTTCGCTTCTCCGTCCAAAACTCCGTTGACCCAGATATAAACATAAAATTAATAGCTAAAAATTGGTTAACATAAATGTATGATTACAGATTTTTGTTGAGAATGATGAATCATTTAGTTTATAAGATGATGTAAAACAAATTAATTGTCAGATAAACAATATCTTCTTCAAAGTCTCATTTACATGTTGAAACGATTCGAATGGTGGATGTAGTGATGAGGGAATAGAAAGTGGCTATGGAGTGGTGAAGTAGCTCTCAACGTTGTCGGATATAGAGGAAGGCTAGGGAGGACAAGTGGTGGTGTGGGATGGCTAAATGGGTTCCGCCTATGCCAGGCTTTATTAAACTAAATGCAGATGGAGCCACGACCAGATAAGGGTGTGGCGGTGGATGGGTGGCGAAGGATTGAGAGGGAAGGTGGCGGGGTGGCAGAAGTTGTAGGTGGAAAGGTAGCGTTGGTAGAAGGAATGGTCATCCGAGAGTATCTCTCTAGAATTGAAAACATGTGATGGATCAGAAGAGTCATCTTGGATGCAGACCTGAAACATGTTATTTTAGACCTCGAGTCATGGTCAGAAATTTATAGCGATTATGAGTTGTTTGTTAATAATTGTACTAGTTTGAGAAGAGAATTAAGTTGATCTATTTCTCTTTTGTTAAATGGTCAACGAACGAGGCAACTCACTCAATTACGAGAGCCTTAATTTGTATATATGGTCATCAATTGTGGAATGAGTCATTTTTTCTTGCGAGTAATTGAATCAACTAGTAACCTAAACTCATCTCTAGTTAATTTTAACGTTAACTAGAGAAAATAGAGGACTAAAACTTATAGTACCTTATTTTCAAATTAAATGTCGTTTAAGAGTTTGTCTCAAATAGTAAAAAAAATATATCAAAAGAATCTTTTACTCTCAGGTAAAAACATAAAACCTATCATTGCTAGCAAATTACTTTTGAAGCTTTACTAAAAACTTTATAATTTCCATATGATACCCAAAAAAAAAAATTATGCATAAAAAATATTATGAAAAAGTCATGTAAATATGTTGGTTGAAAAGATAAATTATACGATGTTATTTAATTTAAAACGGATATAGTACAGTTAACGTATGAAATTATTTAGCTCACACAACTAAATGATACAACCTACACAATTACGATACTGTAGTTAAGATATTGAGTTGAGAGTTTTAATAGATGGAATGAGAAGGTTTATATGGAAACGGGTTTGTTTAAGAAGCTTCTGTTGTGTAAATTATCATCCAAAAGAGAAGAAGACATTTATGTGGTAAGTGATTTATTTGACGTTTGAAAGTCTAGAAGAAAGAAGAAGAAGTTGCAAGGTGTCAGTGTGACAAGGATTGTGACACGTAGGCTCAACAAGTGAGTGACACGTGGAGGAAGGAAGCGAATGGCTGGTTAGAACAGAAAGAAAAGGAAAACGGCAGCGTGACAAGTAACAGCGACAGAGAAACCGCGTAAAGTAGAAGTAGAAGAGACATTTTTTTAAAAAACTTGACTGTACTTTGATTGTGGGTCCCACACCCACTCACCTGCCAGTGGGCGACACACAGATATGGACACTCAATATCTCGTCTTATTTATCATATCCAATGCCAACTCCGACAAATTGAAAATGGCTTCTCTTTCTTCTCACGCTTTTCGGTGACTCCGGGGGAAAACTATATATAATTCTTCTTTTTTCAAAATGAGTACATTTTATTATTTTTATTTTTATTTTAGAAAAATGAATTAATACGCCAACTATTATTTAGTTGAGGGTAAAAAGGTTCTAAACTCTATGACCTACGCCTCGTTTGGTAACTCTTACTTGAAGTCTATATCAATTGTCTATACATATTTTTTTGAGAAAAAATTGTTTGGTAACCCTACTTTTTGATGAATGTTCATCAAAAATGTCTATAGACGACGCTGTTCTCACATGATCTAGGTTGCTCCTGTGGGAACTGTGAAATTGTCTATATGAAATTTTATATCCAAATTGCCATTGATTTACTTAATGTATAGTATACCTTGTACAAACGTGAGTATACCTTACTATTGGTTATATCATAGTTATGTATCTGGGCAGTGGACCCTATACATGTGACGTACACCGTCAGAATGTAAACTATGAGTTTACATCTATTTCTTGTGTCTGTGCGGTCGATCCTTTAAAATGTGAGGTATTCCGATCAGACGGTAAGCCCACATATACATGTGGGTTTACCTCCAAGTTTGTTACCTCTATCTGAGCGGTGAACCTTTTTAAATGTGGGGTATACCGGTCAGACTGTAAACCTACATATACATGTGAGTTTACCTCCAAGTTTGTTACCACTGTCTGAGGGAAATATGATCATTTCATAACAATACCCCTCCTTTTAGACAATTTTACCAAACAATAATTTTTTATTTCTCAAACTCATTCCAGATATTTTTTTACCAAACAAAGCTCTTATTCCTTATAAACAATGTAAACTCCTTCAAGCTACCTCTACAGATATTTTATCTCTATGGACATGAAGTAGACTTACCAAACAAGGCCTTAGTATATATTTTTAAGTTGACATTCTATTTTGTTGCATATTGCAAAACATTACAAAATTACTCGTAGAACGGATTATCACGTTATCACGTCATGTCACTTACTTAGTCCTTCAAATATAAATATATCGTTTCATTTCTTTATTTAGGATTCAGAATTCTCAAAAGTACAACATTTCGGAAGAACTGAAGCAAAAAAATGAAACACTTAAGAAAAATGAAGGGTCAGAACAGATGATCGAAACAACCCATGTCAATTTCAAATGTTGATGGACAGGGGCGGATCCACGTGCTAAGCACTGTGTTCACGTGACCCCATAAAAATCTGTAAAAAAAACATTATTTTTTTGCTACTTTCTGTAATTTTCAGGTATATGTGAGTTAGTGCCCCCATAAAATATTTGGAGTGCCCCTAAGACTTTACATACACTTTAATGGAGAGAGAATTGAAATAGTAGAAAGTTATCTTCTGCCACTAGTCATGTCAGCGGGCCACACAGAGAGTAAAAAATACTTTTATTTTAATTTACTATTTATTTTATATGTTTTATTTGTATAAAAATATTGATAAAATTTTCATATTCCTTAAACGAAAACTTTTTTTTATTTTTTACTTTCAAACTCAACGTATAATATTACAACACAGTGAACACATAAAAGAATAGCAAATAAAAATATTGTTTTACAATTGGAAAAAATTACTCTCCTTAAGTATTAAAGTTTATTTTTCAATAGCTTGGTATTACTGCATTGTCATGTATACAATTTTAGTTTAAAATACTTAGATTTGCTTATTATAGTGTGTTTAGTAATTTACTAATTCTATCAAAATAAATTTTCAATTAAATTGTTAGTGATTGTACAAACCAACACTTTCTATATGTAAAATACACATATTTTGTATACAAGGCTCATATCTTAAAAATTGAATTTGGGGTAGGTAATTACAATCCAAAAATAATAAAAATGATGCGAAACTTGAACTTCAACTACATAAAAAACAAGAGTAATAATTATAGTTTACTTTAGTTTTTTCATTGTCATAGTTGATGTTCTTTAAATTTCATAATATATATGAATCTATTTCCGTAAATAATATTTTATATTATAGTGCCCCCATTTGCCTTATGTTCTGGATCCGCCACTATTGATGGAGGTACAAATGAAGAAAGCAATCAACTAGGAACATGAACGTACAAAATAGATTCAGAGCTTCTAATATTTAGCTAACTTCTTTAATCCATAGCTTAATACACAATAGAAATAAAGAGCATGACCTACATGATGCAAATATACTTAAATAGGTTTGACCTCTCTATCTTCAAAATGAAACCCAAGAGGGAACTATGTATATATCTCCACCAATTATCGCCATGTGTCAGCGCGTGATTGGCTGTTGAGGTTCTGGGGTCCACATTGGGGCCCTCTAGTGGCTTGAGATCTTCGTCCCCAAGAGCGTTAATTTTCGCAACCTCCCTATTCGCTTCTTCGGTGTTGGGGGTTTCCTTGAAATCCTTTGAAGTCTCTACCGCAAGGGGTAGTGCCCTAAAGTCCCAAGTCTTTTGATGGGTCATGAGGCGGGTAGCTCGATGATGTTTGGAGAAGCTTCTGAATTAATTCATCTCGGGAGGGTCGGAGGAGTACGATTCCTTTAAAGTCGAAGAATGAGTACGATCGTCTTTCGGGATTCACGAAGGGGTACGAGTCTTTTATGGTCGACAGAGGAGCATGAGCCCTTCGAGGTCGATAAGGGCTTCAGGGAGGCATTTGGGCGGTGGATTGCAGTCTCGAGTGCGTGGCTTAGGTGATGTTCGGGCGCCACGTGTCTTTGCGTGATTCGTCGTCATGAATTATGATTTTTTTGGTAACATTATGTTTTAGGCTATCAATTAATCCTCTTGTCACAAGCAAGCAATGGGTACATAATTATTTTTGACATTAAACTTTTGCGCTAGCTAACACTGGTAGACCTCTTAGCAACCATACACGACACAAACTATTGATTAGCCCCTTGCGATAATTTTATCAATGTCTGGTGAAGAAAATTGTAACTTGTGGTGATACATTTGGTGTTCGAATTTGGTCGCGTTCATCTCTCACTCACTCTCTCACACTCTCTCTCTCTCTCTCTCTCTCTCTCTCTCTCTAGTAAAATGAGAAAAGAGGATC
>JAYMTA010003105.1:0-14953 GCA_036897625.1 Pelargonium cotyledonis | reverse complement strand
AAATATTATTTTAAACATTTCGGTGTATATTATCAGTCCAAAAAATATATGAAACAAACAATTTGTTGGAGTAAGAACCATAAGTTCAAATTGAGTTCATATTTGTTAATAATTATTACGATTCGTTATTGTTTTAAATTGTAAGTTCTTTTATTTAAATTTTTTTGGAACCAATTTTTTATAAAAAAAATTGAATCTTTAATTTGTTTTTCTACTGATGAGTCAAAATGTCTAAAATGTACATGCATCGTAAAATGAGTTTGAGTAAAAACAATATGTTAAGATACTAATCTAGAGTAATTTGGTCAAAATTAATAAAATCATATCAAATCTAATTTATTATCCGTTCATACATCAAACGTTGGAATGCATTACTGCTTATCTATTCTTATCTATCATAATTCATCATTGCTATCTAATCTATAGTTATTCAATCAAGACGATCGAACACAACCTTAACATCTTCATATACTTAGTCTCCAAAAGAAGCCTCTAAAGCTTTTGAGAAGAGCTTTTGCACCTCCAAGACTCACTACCTCCTCACTGTCCTCCTCATTGTGTCACTTATACGACTTTTTTTCGCTCATCGAGTCACCTCCAAGCTCCTGCTTGCTAATAGGCTTATTTATATCAACCTATCTATCATTATTTTTTGCTTTTTCATGGATTATTTCACCACAAAACTATCGTTTTTTTTTTTGCTATGTGAACCATTGTGAGCATGTTTTAAAAACTTCATCGATTTCAAGTAAAGCTACAAACGAAGTTGTGTCAAGAGCTCAACAAATCATAGACAATTGGATATTTTGGTTGCGATAAGACTTGGAGCTGGTTTTTCTTGGTGCAACAAAACTGATTGCATGATTTAGCAAAACTTGAGGTTAAGAGATATGTTGACGTCGGTTACAAGGTGAGAGTACAAGAACGAGTAGTACAAATGTTAGAACAATTAAGATTTGATCCTATATTAAAACTTGTTTGTTAAAGAGAAGATAAAGCTATTTAGCCTCATATTAATATTTGGTAGTTAGTGTCCGGAAATTAAAGCATCTATTACTTATTACACTTTCAATTTCTCGAAAACCTACTACCTATAATATTTACTAGTTTTTTAATTTTCAAGCCAGAAAACCTTTCAAGCATTATGGATCACATCAACTTCAGACTCGACATGAGTTCGATCTTGGCCATCATCATGGTTGCAGTTGTGTTGTTTCTCATGCCATTAGCGATGAGACCTCTCACAACACCGTATACTTTCACCATTCTGATCATTCCGGTGGTCTTGATGGTGGTTTATCTCATATTGTCCTTCTTGACGAACAACTGATCATCTCATGTTCGTTGAGATAGAAAATTCATGATGTTTGTTTCTGTTCATTCTTGAAATGTTGTTAATTATGTAATAATGGTACATTCTCCTAATAAGATATATGACCTAACTTTGCTTAGTGCTTTAAGTTAAAAAGTATTCCTCTGGCTTTTAAATAAAAAAAATACTTAAAGAGTTTTATCGCTCTTATTGCCCTATCCGACTTGTATCGGATTAGTCGATCCAATGTAATACCCAAACTCCAATGTTTTCCACACAAAAATAAATATTTTAAGTAATCTAAAAAGTTGATTGGTCACTGGTCTTCTACGGTTCGCACCGGCAAACATAGGATTTCTCTTACAGCAGCCACACTCTTCGTGCTAATCTGCCTCTCTCTCTCTCTCTCCTCAATCTCTCTCCCTAACCCTAACTCTAGCTCTCCTCCCCCACCGCTCAACGGCCACGCCACCGTTTTCCGGTACCCATCTTTCTCAACTTCCCTCGCCTCTGGTCCATCCCTGCGCGACTACCTCTCCGTTTTCCGGCGCAGGCGACGGGCGGGACAGCTCACCGGAGCACTGCGATTAGGTATCAACATCCCCCTCACTTTAATTTGTCATTTCTCTATTCCCTTTGTTTTTGGATTGCACATTTTCATGACCTAAAGTTGCGATTTTTATTTCCCGATTTAGTGTTTAGATTTGTTTGTGGGTGGTTGTTGATTTCTATCTACCGGCTTTGCATGTTCGTAGCATCATTGTCTTATTAATTTTTTAATTTCGTTTTTGCAACAAAAAAATTGTTTTCCCCCAAATTTTTTCCCTGTTGAGCTGAAAATTTTAAATGCTTGTTTGTTTAGCTTGTTGAATCAAATGCATTTAATTTTTAGAAATTGTGTCAAATTCGATAAGAGGACTGCTGTGTACTAATATGGCTGAGTTCAAGCTGGAGTGTCCTGTGAGCTCACCAATGATGGTGCATTTGTAAGTACCTACATTTGAAAGATTTACCTAGCCCATCTGATGAACGTAGAGATATTACGCACAATATGATGCACAGTTCATGTAGTGTTTGCTAAAAGATAGGGATTGTAACAAAACCCAAGGGATTGCTAAAAGATAGTAATTTGTTGATTTTGATGCTCAATATGGAAATAATTTAACTAAAATGGTGCTGGTTCTAACACAACAGTTTCATTTTTTTTTTGTATATTTGATCAATTAGCTAACCCTTAGGGTTATGATATTAAACAGCGTTTGACAGACAGGAAGGAGATTTTGTTTATTGAGCAAATTGAAGATTCAAACTGATAAGGTCTGCAACTTCCAGTCATAAGTTGGCAGGACATGTCTAGTTCACTGCCCCTTTACTTTTCACCTGTTGTACCTTTTACCTTTTTTCTGTTTAGGTTGAGAGATGGAATTGATAAGTGCAAAGTTAGCCAAAGATTCTAGTTTCCTTCAAGGATGTAAGAAAAGAAGCCTTAGTTTCGGTCATGAGTTTATAGAGGGGATCCTCAAAATGGAATCCTTCCACCCAACATTATCCATGTCATTGAAAGTGCTACAATACAATTCAATATAACCAGATGGACTCCTTTTAGATTTTCTGATCGCAACTTCTGCAGTAAACCATGAACGCCATCCAAGTTGATAACCTAAGTTCTCTCTCTCTCTCTCTCTCTCTCTCACGTGTGCAATGAACACATACAGAGAGATCAAAGCCTGTAAATGTGACCGCGATTGTTATTTTGCAAAATCTTACCACCTGTAAGCCTTCTCAAGTTGCCTATCTACCACCAATTAGTGTTTACCTTTAATTATGTAGACTCATTTTAGTCCATATACAATATGCATCCATGTGTCTTCCATATATGTTAGTGCAGAAGATTTAGAGAGTTTGTGGTGTTATAAAGTATAGTTAATTGGTTGAAGTATTTTAATTTTTTTGACAGTGGTTAACCTTTGTGCTACAAATTGGGGTGATAACATTCTCAAAATACTTGTTTGTTTTCTTTTTCTTTTCAGAAAGTGATGTGGTATACATGACAAAACAATATCCAATTGAATAATGGCTGTTCAGGCTTGTATTAAACGAGATATGGCAGGTGGGTTTGATGACGACGATGATGATGACAAGCCTTTAGTTTTCAGAAGAAAGGCAGCATCCAATCAAAATCAGTTGAACACAGAAGTAAAGAAATCATCATCTCAGAAGCATGACGGGCAATCAGGGAAGCAGGTTCCTAACATTCATTCTCACAATGGTCAAAGTTCCAGTGCTAAGAAGGGTAAGCCTGCTCCATCTGCCAAGGCATCTCCCGCCAGATCACCTGTATTAAGCCCCAAAGCTTCAACATCATCATCACCGCTGGCATCACCAGTAGTCAATTCTAAAGCGTCAGTGCCATTAGGTAATCAGTCAAAACATTCATTGACACAGAATACATTTAGTGCTGTTAAAGAGGAAAAACACACAATTAAACAATTGAATGTTGATGGTGATGATGACGATGACTCTGAAGATGATAAACCCCTGAGTGCTAGAATGAAGGGTAACTGTGCTAACACGACGACGCTCAAGTCTAGTCCCCATCAATCACCTCCACCCAAACCAAATATTAGTCTCAGAAATAGCCGTGAAGATTCAGATGATGAAAAGCCTTTATCTTCAAGGTTCTCATTCAAATCCAATGCTGGGACATCAGGCAAGAAGCCTTTCAGTTACGATGAAAAGAAACCTTTGCTTCCAAAATTGCAGCAAAATGGGTTAACCATGAGAGATGGTCAAGGAAAATCTTCGACAGTACCTAGTAAGAGGCCTCTAGATAAGTCAAATTCCTCAAATCAGTTAGTTAAAAAGCAAAAGATTATGGATTCACCCGAATCAGCCAAAGTTAAGCAAGTCTCGGTTAAAGCAAAGGCAAAGGCATATTATGATGATGATGATGATAATATTCCTATTGCCCAGAGAATGAACAAGTCAGTCAAGATAGATAATAAATCATCGTCCGCAAAACTAAAAGTAAAAAAAGTTACATCATTCAAGAAAACAACCAAAAAGAATAAAAAAGCCATGAAAAAGTCGAAATACTCCAAGTCGACAAAATTTTCACCTAGTTCTGGCGATGGACAGAGAAAATGGACTACTTTGGTTCACAGTGGTGTCATTTTTCCTCCTCCATACAATTCTCATGGAATCAAGATGCTGTATAATGGAAAGCCAGTTGATTTGACTCCGGAACAGGAAGAAGTGAGTCTCCCTTATCACTTGCTATTGCCATTAGTAGAAATCTTAATCTCTTTTTCATAGTATCTGTTTGATATTTCTTACCTAAATTTTTATTGTAGGTTGCAACAATGTTTGCAGTGATGAAAGATACGGATTACATGCAGAAAGATAGATTCAAAGAAAATTTCTGGAATGATTGGCGTAAAATACTGGGGAAAAATCATGTAATTCAGAATTTGGAGGGTTGTGATTTCACCCCAATATATGATTGGTATCAAACAGAAAAAGAGATGAAGAAACAAATGAGTACGGAGGTGTGTCAGTTATTTGGTTGATAATGTTTGGTGTATTTAACTTTTGCTAATTAAGCATGATATGGAATATAATCTGTTGCTTCCCAAAATAATGTCTACTTGTGCTTCCACGCTGATACCAAAATATCAAAGTTTGACATTTTCTCTTGAAGATCTGAGTTGATTTCATAATTATTATTCTGTTTCAGGATAGCTTATTTTATTGTTTTCACACGCGCAGGAGAAGAAGGCCATAAAGGAAGAGAAATTGAAGCAAGAAGAGAAGTATATGTGGGCCATTGTCGATGGTGTTAAAGAGAAGGTTGCCTCTAACTCTGATTGATCTGTTATGTTTTGCAGTTTCCTTGGCACATAGCCTTCCCATGAGTGACCCAACGAATTTTGTAATTTTATCATGTTGTTGTTACATAATGTTATTTGAACTCATTGGCTATGGATAATTGGATTTATATGTGATTTTTATTATTCATGTGGATGCATCAGCTTGTATCCATCCTAGAATAGGATCTGCTTTCCTATAGTCTCCTAATTGAATAAGCGGTTACTGTTAAGTTTGTTATGCAAATAATACAGCAGATCTCATAAGTCCAATGAACTTGAAAAAAAGGTTTGTTTTGGAAGCTTCTACTTATAGCAATTCTATTTACTCGTTTTTTAATTTACTTTTGTACCGAGTCCTATATGCTGATACATTTGCAAGCTCATGCACATATATGGACCTTGAAGGTATATGATATTACACTAATGTGATAACTTACACTGATAATGAATATGCCAGCATGCTATGTTTGGATTGGTAGTTCATGCATTCTCATTTTGATGGCGTTGCTGTTTTGCTCTCTTGCTCACAAATCATTCTTCTACTTGTTAGTCTTCAAGTTCACTCAACTTTTGTGTTATGTATTCATATTACCTAGTTGATGGAGCAATATGTTACCGATACGTTCAATAATATGTTTGTTATATGATAAATGCATGTTCACTGGCTCTCTTATTGAAGCATGTTTCTGACTATGATTTCAATTCAGGTTGGGAACTTCAGAGTTGAACCCCCTGGGTTGTTCCGTGGCCGTGGAGAGCATCCAAAGGTTGTATTGTTTACAGTAAAATTCAAGTCTTCACAATGAAATATTTCAGTACGTGGTGTGTGATGGTGTTTGTGCCCTCTAGTTATAAAATCCTGAATCTTACATTGCTTTCAATTGTTGAATCAGATGGGAAAGCTCAAAAGAAGGATTCATCCTAGTGACATTACTATCAATATTGGAAAAGATGCTCCAGTTCCAGAATGTCCTATTCCTGGTGAAAGGTATTGCACTTCAAATTATTTGCATATAGTTTTCTATTAAAATAAGTTATCTTTTATAGGAATATTTTCTGATAATGTAATTTTTGGCAGGTGGAAAGAAATAAGGCATGACAATACTGTTACATGGTTAGCTTATTGGAATGATCCAATCAATCCCAGGGAATTCAAATATGTGTTCCTTGCAGCAAGCAGTTCCTTAAAGGGGCAAAGTGACAAGGAAAAGTATGAGAAAGCAAGGATGCTGAAGGTTTGACTCATTTTTCTATATATGGCCTCTATGTAATTGTCAATTATATGCTTAGGAACGATATACTAGGAGCTTGTCATCTTATTGGCAGACACTTCGCTATTTTGGTTTAGGAATATATAGAAAACATCAGGGCAGCATACACGAAGAATTTTACATGCAAAGATGTTATGAAGCGGCAGATAGCAGTTGCCACCTACCTTATTGATAAATTGGCCCTGAGGGCTGGCAATGAGAAGGTATAGATGTGATATACTTTGATTCAGTCTCTTATCACATGACAACTATGCGTTCAGGAGTTATGGTTGTTTTTTATGGGTAGAGGTTGTTATGTTCAGCAAGCCAATGTTTTCCCAATAACTGATATGCTCACAAACAATTATTTTACTAAATTCTGTCTTACACAGCAGAGGGAGGGAGGGAGGGATACTTAGTAGCAATTTGATGTGCAGTATGAGTTATCTAAACTTCTTATTTTGTGCATCACTCTACAGGATGATGATGAGGCTGATACTGTTGGTTGCTGCACATTGAAAATAGAAAATGTAACACCACTACCTGATAGCTACAAGCTGGAGGTATAATAGGTTCAGTTTCTCTACATTTACACATGGTTCCTCCCTGTAATCTATCGCTAATGTGTATTCTGTTCTTTTAAATTCAGTTTAACTTCCTTGGTAAAGACTCAATACGATATGAGAATGTTGTAGAAGTTGAGCCACTTGTCTACAAGGCAATTTTACAGTTCCAAGCTGGTAAGTACTTGGCCCCAAATGTGTATGCTCATTCTATTGTATACGTACAAGAAGTACAAATAATATTGTTATCTTGTGATTGGATCCAATATTTTGTGTTTCTCATTTTCTTCAGGAAAAAAAGAGGGTGATGATCTCTTTGACAAGCTAAATACCAGCATACTGAATGCACATTTGAAGGAACTCATGCCTGGCCTCACAGCGAAAGTGTTTCGTACATTTAATGCGTCTATCACACTAGACGATATGGTAAAAGCAGAAGCAATGGCTTTAGGAATCTTGAACTGCATAATTTGTGTTGCATGTAGGGAATAACATTATCTTCCATCTATATGTACTTAATTCTCAAATCACATATTTTCAGCATATTTCTTCTATCATATCTTTTAGAATAGAAAGCTGCATACAACCATTTTGATATGCGGTGTCACTTAAAAGGATTATTCACATGCAAATATTAGAATGGATGTAGATGATTGTATTATGAGTGAAACACAATAGTTTACCTTAATATGACCCCCAAAATAGCAATGTAATTGTTGACAAAAGGTATTTACATGTCTGTTGAATGGCCTATAAGGTTTCATATTTAAACATGTACGTGATAGTTTATTTATTTTAATCAGGTATAGTATTAGTAGAACATCTATGACTACTTGAAAACAAAGTTTTATGTTATTCTGAAGTGTCAAAGGTGTTGAGATATATTGGAATTTTGGCTCTATTGATAATTCGTTGCATTTCATTGCTCTCTTTTTATTGGTGAATGGGGGAGGATATATATTTTATAATTTAGTTAAGATTTTTTCTGTGCCTTTATTTCTTCTGGATGACAGTTGTTCAGTGAGACGAAGGAAGGAGATGTTGCAGAAAAGATCGCTGTTTATAATTATGCAAACAAGCAGGTAAACGCTGTTAATAAAGATATGTTACTGATATACTCATCAATCCCTTTATTGAATTTTGGATGATTTCATTGGTGTTGTATAATTGTAGGTTGCGATAATTTGTAACCATCAACGTAGCATCTCAAAGTCCCATGCCACACAAATGACCAAGTTGGAGGAGAAGTTAAATGATCTGAAGGTGATTGCTCTATGGGTCTTTAGCAAGAAAATTTGGTATTGCCTACTTTGGTTTTGTTGTCATAGTATTGACAGAGAGAGAATTACAGGAGCCTCTCATGAATAATTTGTCCTGACTCTCTCTCTCTCTCTCTCTCTCTCTCTTTCTCTCTCTCGCGCACACACACACACACACTCACGTACACGCACAAGCACGAACATGTTCTATTCTGATATGATTGTGGTATTCACGTTAGTGGTCTCTTTACTGAACCTTGGCCTACAGTGTTATCATTGTAAGATGGTACTTGAGCTGATTTTTTTCATCTTTCATTTTCCTTGTAGAGCAATCTGAAAGAACTAAGAGTTGATTTGGATCGTGCCAAAAAGGGGAAGCCCCCGTTGAAGGATTCTGATGGGAAGCCAAAGAAGAATTTGACCCCTGAAGTGTAATAAATTTATGCCCTTGTTTTAGGCAATCACATTTTGTGGCAATGCACTGCTTGATTATAATTCCTGAATTGATCATTTGCAGGTTGGAGAAAAAGATGGCTCAAATCAATGTCAAGATTGAGAAGACAGAACGGGACATGAAGACTAAAGAAGATCTTAAGACTGTTGCATTGGGCACATCTAAAATCAATTACCTTGATCCTAGGATCACAGTTGCTTGGTGCAAGCGACACGAAGTTCCTATTGAGAAGGTGAATTTCTTTTGTAGTCATTTTTTTTATTAGTTCACACACTAAACTATTGCACCACCACCAAAATCAACAACCAAGCTAGAGCTGGGAATTTTAGCATGCGGTGTTCGTGTCGTGTTGTAGGTTGATCGTGTATTATAAGGGCTAACATGAATACGACATGTTCAAAAATTGTGCTCAACTATTAAACACAAACACTGCATGATGTGAACACATAATACAAATTTGACACATTAACTAAATGAGCCGGGTTGACACGACACGACATAATTAGCACGACACGACCTGACAGGTTTTGCACATCAAAACTAACTCGTTTGGCACGATACTCCCCAACATGATTAAATATCACAAATGTAACCTATTTAACATAACTATTTTAACTAGCATGTGTATTTTTTGTGTTAATTGACAATTTTAACTCCTATGTGTGTGTGTGGCGCGCTGGGTGTGTCACATGATTTACTGTTCATGCTTGGTTTTGGGCTCAACATGAACAAACCACTAATATTAAGCGTGTTGGGTACTCCATGAACATGGTACAATTACAAAATTAGTGATTTCAAACACACTTATTTTGTATCATGTTATGTGTGGGGCCCAAATTGCCAGCTCTAAACCGAACCATTTCTCAGTTTTGGTGTTGGATATATCGCAAAACTATACAGGATCTTTTTTCTTTTGTATTCTGCTACTGCTACTTCTGGTTCAAGCAAATTTCGATAATCACGTCTCATAGCCAATTGTGATAAATACAATGCCGATTGCTAATACTTCCGTTCTCGCCAATTTTGCAGATGTTCAACAAATCTCTGTTGGCGAAGTTTGCATGGTCAATGGATGTAGAACCAAATTTCAGATTCTGATTTGGAAAGTATGATGTCACCTTTATCTATTTCCTTCCTCCCAAAAAGAAAAAAGAAAAAAAAAATCTTTTCAAATGCACATTTTTTTTCGCCTTTTTCTGCTGGAAATTCATGTTGTATGTTCATCTAATCTAATTATGGATGAGTTGGCCCTTCTCACCATCTTCATTCCTTCCTCTTCCATCTATTCACAATTGGAATTAGGAAGGAATTCGGATAAATGACTTCATGCTAACAGTTTTAAATGCTACTATTAAATAGTTGATTTTGATGGAGATCTTAAGTTTGTATTGGAGAATCTGATTTTATGGGTATAAAAATGGAGAACCATTTAATTTATTCCTGTCGAGTTCCTAAATATTTGTTTACACAACTGCTGGTGGTTCTGTGATCATTTTGCATGAGTTTCATGTTTGTTGAGCCTGTTTTGCTATTTCTGTCATTAAATGAACAGTACCAGCTGAGCCTACAAATCACAATTAACAGATTTGAGTTTTTGAAAGTAGTCTAAATAAGAAAAAGGATTTACAAGTACCGCATTTGGATTGACCCATTAAAAAAAACTTGTTAACACGTCCCGTGGACACGAATAGCCACCTATGACACAAATAGTGCACAAACTTTGAAAAAAATACACATTTCCTTCCAGACATGTTTCATTTTCAATGATTGCAAAAGCAATTTCAAAAGAGCTGTCTAAACATGACAGCCAATTATTATTCAAGCATCAATTCAAATATCATCTCAATGTCAATGAAACAGAAAACAAAAAGTGTACAACAAATGCTAGTACAAAACCATCACCAAAAATGGAATATAGTGATGATAAGGTTATGGAAATAAAGCAGCTCTATCAAATATGGAAGGAACAGAAAAAAGCTCAACTTAAGACAATAAAACTAGTCTCTACTTTGTGGATTTTGCCTGGGAAGTGTTGAGCTCATCCCAAGACTCAATCCAGGTAACCATGGCGTCTGCAAGCTTTACGAAATAGGGATCCACCTTGCCGAGCTTAGCCTTGACCTGGTTGGACAGTTCGAGGTAGCATTTTTGCACTGTGGTGCACTCCTTTGGAAGCACCGCGGATTGGAAGAAAGGGATGATCTCTTCTTGCCAGTAGATACCCTTGTACTCCTTTTTCAGGTTAACAAATGGGTTGCTCGCTTTGCTGTGCCATATGTAGGGCAGACCGGTTTTCACTCCCCATCCCATGTGGTCGCAAATGACCTACGAGTAACAATGTATGTATTCAGTTTATTCAAGCTATTGAAACAGAATTGTAGAGAACACCACAGGTCCACAGCAATACAAGAATAAAAAACATAAGGTGGCACAGTATATTTTTGGTCCAATTGGTCCAGTCCCGGTCCAGCCTTTGGTCGGAAAATTTCCTAAAGTTAGTTCCTATCCATGGCCTCTGTCAACCCCCTAGCACAGTGCACAAGACTTTTGCTGTTGAGGGTATGGGAAGGCTCATTATGTACACAGCCTTACCCTTGCTTTGCAAAGAGATAGTTTTCCCGAGTTCAACTTGTGACCTCAAGGTCGCAAGGGAACAACCTTATTGTTGCGCCAAGGCACACCCTCAAGATCACAAATATAGAGAGGAATAAAAAGGTATTGGCATATTCCTGAGTGAAAATACCTTCATGCACCAGCCAGCCCACATATCGTCGTACCGTCCAATTGGCTGACCATCTCCCATGAGCCCAAAGTACATCGCAGGTCCAATTAGTTCGCGGTTGAATGCAAGATTCATGCCACACATGGGGAACAAAGTTCCCTTTGGTATTGTCATAACAGCGTCAACATACCTGTGTGGTGAATAATGATTTGAAATAGCAAACTAATAGAAATTGTTACAAGAAAATCATGTTATGTGTACAATTTATACCTGGTGTTTCTCTCGCGAGGCTTCACAAGCTGAGTAGGAGCATCGTAGTCAGGGATGTTGAGCCAGAGACCATGAGAGACCGCGGTGAGGACACCTTCACGAAGGCTAAATGGGTATCCACGAACAAAGTCCGCACCTTCCTTGTATGGATCATAAAGCGTGTTGAAGAAATATGGAGTTGATGGAGTAAGGAGGTTGTGTATGTGCTGCTCAAGTGCATTGATATCTTTTCCAGATGGATCTTTGGCAACCTGCACGGAAAAAAAATGGATCCTTCAGAGTCAATCCCATTGTAATATTTAGCTTGTATGGTCAAATAATTGAGAACAATTTAGCTACAAGATCTCATCAGCATGCTAGGCATATTGGACTGAGAATGTAATAATCGCACTGGCGTTACAAGTATAGCCTACTCACAAAGCAGTTCCTCAACGAAAAGGAAAGTTAATTTAAGAGGCCGACACGATTGAAATTCAATTGCAAGGCACAAATTTGCTAAAATAATTATCAAGCCGTTGGTTCCAATACACCGTAACTGCTGACACATGTTAATGCCAGAAACAAAATAAAATGATATTCCCGCGAGTTTTCCATGTAATGAAACATGATTATTGAAATGCAATAAATGACTATAATGACCTCCCGATGACAAAAGGATAGGACGGAAGATGGTTTGTCACCTCAATTACATGGGAAGATACATGTGATTAAAACAATTAGTCATAACAAAGATATATGACGACACTCTTTAAGCCAAGAACTTCCACGAATAGATGATGAACATGAACCAAGAACTCATTCACTCAAAGCAAGGGAAAGCTTCCCAATCAACAAATTTACAAAGGTTCTATTAAGATTTTCAGGTCTTGAATTTAAAGATTAAAAAGATATGTAAGAGAAATGAACAACAAAAAAAAAACCCTATTTCCGAATGGTAGAACAGGTTAATTATCGTGCGAATTTCATAAGTTCAAGTCCAGTTAACCAAAGTAAACTCCATTTTATTTTCTTTGAATTGCTTCAATAGCATAGAACAATATTAGTTTAACTTTGACTGTTTTATCTCTTTTCCTACCCTCAAAAGAATAAAGCATGGGTCTTTTCGCTATTAAAAGACTTGAAACTCTGTTTTCTCAGCCGCCAAAAAGACAATAACAAACATCCCAAAAAGACTCAAAACTCTGTTTTCTCAGCCACCAAACAACACCAAGAGTACCCACTGGATAGAACCAAACAATTCAAAACTATGTATCCTCAGGCACCAAATAATAACAATAAAAATCACCCTTTAGATCAAAGCAAACAATTCAAATTTGAATTCATAGAAGTATACTTTACACATACAATTTTAGTCATGATCAGTAAAACTATATTTTCCTACACAAATACAACTTCATAAATCTTAATTCACACACACACACACAGAAATAATAATAACACAGAAAAAATAGAGCACAGGAGATCCAATATCACTTCTTCTAGGTTCTAGCTTCTCAGAAATGAAACAAAGGGCCAAAAAGGTACAACCACAAACCATCAAACAACAACAAAAAAATGAGCTAAATGGAGAGCTTACAAAGCAGTCATCATCAAAAGTGCATTATGGGCACTATAGATAATGATTCTGATTTCAATACACAAATTCCACAGCATATACCTCAATTCCCACAAAACCCATAAAAATTAGAACACGAGATCCAAAACCCAAAATTCAGCTTTCTATCTAATCACCTTGGAGCTCTACTCTAGCTTCTCAACAATCAAACAAAAGACCAAAAGGGTACAACCAAAACCCATCAAACAACCCAAAAAAGAGATAAAAAGGAGAGCTTACAAAGCAATCATCATCAATTGTGAATATGTACTTCTTCTTGGAGACCAAGTAGCCGAAGCACCTGCAAGCAGAGTCCTTGAAGGAAATGCAAGAAGCCTTGGGACCCAAGATCCGGTTGATGTCATTCCGATTGTAGAGCTCGTAGTCAAACCCTTGAGGAACCTTGATGGTCTTTGATGGGTCGCCGTCTTGGACTATGATCAGATGGTACTGTTCGAAAAAGGGCCTCCATTTCTCCAAGAAATCGAGGTTGCGGATTGTGGGTATGACGATATCGAGCTCATCTTTCAAGGGAGGTGCGAGCTTCGATGGCTCGGCCATTGCTATTCGATGCAGTGAACACAGAGCGGAGAGAGAGAGAGAGAGAAATGAAGGAAGGTCGGATTTGACGAAGAAACTGAGAATCTGTCTGTATGTGAGCAGCAGGCTGTGAGCTTTTGGCCCCAAAGATTCTTTACACGTCAAAATTTGAGATTCTTTGTTGAGACTTGAGAATGTTAAAAACTTTTTTTTATTTTTTATTTTTTACACAGTTCCTTGAAGAAGATTGCAATTACTTGAAGTTAAGCAAAGCTTGTTGAGCGCAGCAGTTGCAGCAGTTGAAGCGTTTTAAATTTCTTTTGAGATTTCATATTCAAGTAATTTTGCAAGCAGTATGGGATGAGGCCGTGTGATTCTTGTTGTGTAACTTTATTGATTGAAAAAGAAAAAAGTAAAAATAATATACTTAACGGGAAACAAATGATATACATGAGTAGGTTGTGAGATTAAGTTGTTGTGCTTTTCGGCAGATGGGTCTCCACAAATATGATGGTGGACGACCGTGAGTATAATCTTACGTTTCCATATAATCACATGCTAAAGATTATTACATATGAAAGACTAATAATTTTTCTGTTCAAATTCAAATGGATACCATTATTTAAAAATTTAAGATTAAATGAAGAGTATAATAAGTTTTTTAGATAACCAAATTTGGATTTTAAAGTTCAAGGTAGTTAATTGTACTAGAATAATACTTCAAGAGCTGTGTGTCATGAATTTTGAAATTGTGTAGCTATTTGTTTATGGATAAAACCACATGAAAGGTTTGTGTTATTACTCCCTCTTATAATAACAACAATGAATACATTTTTACTTTATAACTCATACATGTAGCGTAATGAATCAGTAATAATTCAAATTAAATAGTAATTATTTATGGAGTATGTCTTGCATCGAATCATACATTCTCTATAAATACTAAATATATGATATAATATTATGATTGCGATAAGAAGCACGCACATAACACACACACTAACATATATAATATACTATCATATACTCACTCTGTTCTAAAATAAGTGTTCTGTTTGTCTAAATTTTGTCTCTAAATGAGTGTCATGTTTTTATTTTTAGGTTATTATATGGGTAAATT
>JAYMTA010003104.1:0-14954 GCA_036897625.1 Pelargonium cotyledonis | reverse complement strand
ATGTACTTCAGCCTATAAAACGTCGATGGAGGGTCAAGATCCCGGGAGGTACATATTCTTGGATTAATTTCAAGTATGAAAGTTTACCTCGATTCTGTTTCTATTGTGGAATCATGGGCCATGGGGACCCGCAGTGTCAGGATCTGATCCATTACCTGGAAGTTGAGGCTGAAAGGGAGTATGGCAAATGGCTTAGGGCACAACCTCGGAAGGCCGGGCGCAACATCAATGCTCGGCGGCTATTGGAGGATGACGAGCCTCTGGACCAAGCTAAGCCGATGGAAGTGGGACTGGTGATCAATGAGGAGCACGTTAGCTCTCAGGAGGCACGGGACGGGAAAGTTGTGGCAGATGGTAAGCGTAGGAGAGGGGTGGATGGTACGGCTATGGGAGACATTAATGAAAATCAGGCGAGCCAAGATAAACGGCTCGCTTAGCCAAGTAGTTGTTTAGAGAGATGGGCGGTGATGGTTAGAGATCTTCGCGGGGAGAAGACAGTTTGTTCGGGTTAATGGAGCCGTCTTGGTCTGTTTTTGCCTTCGCGGGTCTCGTGTTAGGACCCGGGATGCCTTACAGGGTCGCGCAGTTACAGTTGGGTTATTTAGCTATAGTTATTGGTTTTTCTGTTTTTTACATATGTATTGAGGTTTGGATTGTGCCTCCCTTTATCGAACCTGCGATTATAGGGGTTTTAGCCCCTATGTCCATGTCTGGTTCGGATCCCTAAAGCTGATGATGCTATCTGTACTTGCGTTCTTCAATTAATAAAATAACGTATTTCCTTTCAAAAAATAAACTTCATTAATATCAATAGGAAACTACAAAATTTATTAAGAATTACACGTGACATAGAGGCAAATGCAGAAATGCTCATACATGAGTAATATGATTCGCATATTGTAAATGTTTATAAGAACTATCAGTTGTCATGTAATTTGTTATGATCTTGATTGCAACAGTAAAAGTAAAACAATAAGAACGCTTGTTTTCTTCAAAAGTATCTGATGTGCATTATTCTCAACCAAAATATTAGGGTAATCCATTAAAAAAGATGACAGAATATAGATAGAGTAATCTAAAGTTACAAAAAAATGTCATGGCAAGGTTAAAATTGACAAGCATTTTTTAAAAAAGTTAAGTGACAGAATGAGTGGAAAATGATTCAGCTGTCTAAAGTTACAAAAAGAAATTGAGGAATTTTCATTGCAAAAATGTGACAAATATATATATATATATATATAGTAGTCATGTATAAGGTAAAAGACTCAATTTAGTTTTAACCCAAATAAGGCTTGAATTTTTTTAAGCCAAAATAGCTTCAGAACTTTTACGCTTCGACCTAATTTGGTCTGTAAACCTTTTTTTAAAATTCAAAATGACCTCTAAACTTTCAAATATTTATCCAATTAGTTCATGGACCAAATTTGATCGAGCATACAAAAATTCATAAACTATTTTAAATCAAAATATAAAAATTTATATACTATATTGAATCCAAACATGAAAGTTCAAGGAACAAATTGAAACTGGTACCTATCACTCTATCAGTAATTTATCATATTTTTCCTCCGAGATTTGAACCAATGACCAATGAGATTACAATTCGACCTCCCAGATTGTAGCCTCCGTATCTATAGGAGGATGGGCTATGGGCCAGAGCAGAAGAGATCTGGACCCAAGAATTGAAATCAAATTATTGGATGATCGGAATCCGATACGCAACAGCGAGGCCGTGGCCACTAACAACCATTCCCGGAACAAGATCCGCTTCTTCCATTTCCACTGTACCTATCTTCCCCCAATCCCAACTTCTCTGCACCTGCAGCAACCAGAGACAGTCAATAATGACAACTCCTTCAGGCAAAGGACCCATAACCCACATCATCTTCGACATGGATGGCCTTCTTCTAGGTTACTTTACCATTTCTCTGCTCATAATGCATTGCACTTTTCATATATTAGTTTCGATTTGATGGAGTTTTCTGATGATTTAAGCTTTGTTTCATTGTATTAGTTTACAATTGACAATTGGCAATTTTATCTATAGGTGAAAGATAATTGCATTTTGTCCAGTAGTCGTATTAACATTGCTATATAGTGTATTCATGTCTGGTTACTACCCTTCATTTATACTTGACAAAGATCATTTTTTTGTTCATTAGGGTATAGCTTCTGGCTGGAGTGCCTTAGTATGCTTTATTGTTTAGTGCTAAAGATGTTTATACTCACTTTACACTTTTATCTTTCCGCTATTATGTCTAAGACTATGTAGGACCTAGATTTGTTGCAAACATGATGAATGCTACTCCAAATGTTAATGTTATCCTTCATGGCAACATGTTTCCTGATTTTATAACCATTAAGGGTAAAGTCTTGTTCAGTTTTCAGATTAGATTAGTGCTTTTAGTTACCATGAGATTTAGGATGCCTACTACCCCAAATCTCAACTCTACTCTTGTGCTTTATTTAGTGAACTCTTAATACCACTATTTACCACACAACACATATTCTTTTCAGTCATTGTTTTATTTCACATTGAGTATCTTCCCATTTTTTTCCTGTAATTTTGGCTCTTAAGGGTGGTTGTAACATAGCGTCTTCTTCATCTCAAATTATGGCATTTCCTTTCTTGATATGATAACTGAATTGTCCCTAATATGAGGTGAAGCTCAGTGTTTTGAAAAGCTCTTTGAGACCCAAGGTGCATATTGCCATTGGAGCCTCAATAATGTTGAGGCTAGGCACTTTGATTGAGGCTATGAGAGGCCCCTGAGGCGCGTGCCTCTATGCTGTATTTGAGGTGTAATTAAGGTGCACCTCAGTCAAAAAATTCCTTTCCCTTCAACAATTCATAATTAATTGAAGACTCATCATTTTGGTCTATTAAATTAGGACAATTATGATGAAGACTCCACTCCTTTGAATACTCCATCCGTCCTAAAATAATTGTTTACTTTCTTTAAATGTTTGCTCCAAAATAATTGTATATATTCTTTTTAGGAAGTCATTGATTCATGAATTACCAACAATATCACTAATTTAAGCTAGTTAGCATACCTTGAGTTTGCTATAGAAGAGCAGAGTACAATAGGGCATAAAGGGAAAATACTAGCCCTAACTAACTAATCCTTAATCTCTAAAAAAATGGAAAAGTGGACTATTTTTTTTTTTAATCTCTAAAAAAAAAAAGTGGACTATTACAAAAGTGGTGTGCCTCGCCATGCGTCTCTCGCCTAGGCTTTAGAGGGCCCTTGTGCCTCACACCTTGTCAAAAGTGGTTAAGGTTTATATCAGCTTTTCCCTTGCTATATTTTAGTGACTATTACAAATGAGGCTGAACATTTGGCCAGGAAATATTTAATTGTTTGTTTTGTTGTCGTTTCACTGTTATATAAATTTTGATTTGCTCTGTTGATAACATGGATGCCTGTATGTTAGGTTAAGTTTTTGTGGAAGATATTGTTGTAAATCTGATATATCTTTTGCTGCAGACACAGAAAATTTCTATACACAAGTCCAGGAAGCTATACTTGCTAGATTCAATAAAACTTTTGATTGGTCTCTTAAGCCAAAAATGATGGGAAAGAAAGCAATAGAATCTGCTAGGATATTCGTTGAAGAGAGTGGAATCAGTGACTCTCTTTCAGCTGAGGGCTTTCTTGTGGAAAGGGAAGAGATGCTGTTGAGATTATTTCCAACCTGTGAGCTCATGCCAGGTATTGCTAAAAATAATCACACATTTTACTTGATTAAGTTGTCAATTTATTCTTATGTTTTGTAAACCTGAAAGTTTGTTGGATATCAGTAGCATATTTGTTCAGCGATGTTAAATGTTGATCATAATTTATATATTCTCTAAAGAAAGAAAGAAATAAAGATGTCACTATGATGGTAAATGCATAAAAATAGGACTGAAATATGGGCAGGACTATTCAAGTATCTTTTGAAAGGTGCGAGAATATGAATTCGAGGTGATATCTTTTGGAAGGAGAAACATAAACAAAAATAGAAAGAAAAAAAATCCAATGAAGACGTAGCGATTAGCCGATTACAAAATAGCAAAACAAATAATGACTTGGAAATAATAGAATAAGTACTCAACAAAACCAACTGCGTTCCTATCTCCTATAGATAGTCAATAGAGTTTGTAGTTTTCTGTATCTTGCTAGAAGTTTTGGGGATCTTGGCTTCCTTGTAGGCTCATTCTTACATTTGAATTGATCTCATTGTCTCCCCCATTGTTCTCTTCATCCGCTACATGGAGCTGATCTTCTTGTTCCATGCTATGGCTATCCCTAACATGAGAAGAGTTCACAAAGCGTGATTTATACTGATCAAAAGGTTTTTAATTTTTGGTATGAAATTTGAGATTTTGAAAGGTATATGCAATCGCCGTGACTATTTAGCCCAGCGTCCCACTTTTTCACATCTATATTTGGCTTACAAAAGAAATATGAAAAGCCCCTTGATTTGAGCTCATTACTGTTACTTTTTTTAAGAGTTGTATTGTTTTGGATTTCTATTATGTAGTGTATTACAATTTAATTTGATTGTAACTGAGATTTTCAAATGTCACAAAAGTCTCTTCTTTCTCCGGTGCCTGGGTCTTGTCTCCATTTTGATAGAAATAAAAAAAAATTCTTTAAGTTAATCACAGAGGCACACACACACACACACACACACACACACATATATATATATTGTATAAAGCAAAATAAGCAAATTTCCGAGTCTTTTTTCATGTTTCTATTCTTTTATGTATATACTATATAATAAAAATGAATTTTATGTTGTACATCCAATATGCGTCGTCCTTTTTAATAATATTGGTTAAATAAAAATTAAACCATGCAATTCACAAATTGAAAAATAGCTCTAATGATTCGAGATATGAATCACAATTGGACTACGTTCAATAACAATAATGTGTCATCACTCATCACTGAAACAATGTCAGTATTTATATTGGTAGGATTAGGACGTACCTAAGCTTCTCCAATCGCAGTAAAGAGACATGTGTCCCTTGCTCCAATCACCTTTAGGCCTTGCTCACCGCAGAATGACAGTCTGGCATTCAAATGATCGTTGCAGGCGCTGCTCCTAGTACGTTTTATCACCCACGTAGTTGTACTGTACGATGTATCCTTGAACTGGTCTCATCCAATTCGGTGAGATAGGGAGCTACCCAAGACTCCCTACTCAGGCTATATAGTACTAACTTTGCCTCGGGCGCTAAATTGTACCCAGATGTGCAGCCCAGTTGAACTAACTAAAGCCTTAGCATGTCTTGCTCGCATTTAGGACTTGTCCAGCCAGATCCACATGTTACAATTTTTGTAGGACAGGTACTTGCTACAATTTGTGCATCATAAAATACGAAGGAAAAAAAAAAAAAAAAAACACTTGGCAATAGTAATATTTCTTACATATAAAACTTCAAATCTCTTACCTACACATTTTCATCTTCTTCTTCTTAAAAGTACATCACATCTGGTAAGTTGGTTGGTTTGATAATTAATTTGTGAAGGACCTAGAATTGGTCCTTGTCTTTTTGTCTTTTCAGTATATACATATACACATCCTTTGAGAGGTTGCTGAGAGCATGTATTTGATACAAGTTGGATTTATTTAAATGTACAAGACCAGTAAATATTGATAATGGTATGGTAGTGACACTTTTATGTGGTAGATACTTGCATCCTCATAATGCCATTTTTTACTGTCTACTATAATATTGAATTGATTATTTACTTTTTCTTGTTTTAGGGGTTAGCCGTTTGATCAAATATCTCCACACAAAAGGAATTCCATTTTGTGTGGCCACAGGGTATGACTTAGAATTACATGTAATTTTGTAAATATCTTAAAAATGGTTTTATGTATGATATGTCCTGAAAGAATGTAAGTGCACTCTTTTACTAAAGTGGTTTTAATTTCCAACTATCCTATAAATAAATAAAAATCTGAAATTTGAAATATCAAGTTTGTGAATTACTTGTATGGGTGTATTTTACAGTACTCATAGGCCGCATTTTGAATTGAAAACACAAAGACATGGTGAACTTTTTTCATTGATGCATCACATTGTCACTGGTGATGACCCTGAAGTTAAACAAGGCAAGCCATCCCCAGACATATTTCTTGCAGCAGCCAAAAGATTTGAGGTATAACATTTTGTTATGTTTTTGGTGAGAGAAATCCAATGGGATGGAATGCAATGTTTTTTTGGTCAATTATTATTATTTTTTTGTTTCTTTCTTGTCTGTTTTCTTAAACAACAATGTCAATTATTGGTTTAAGAGTCATGGCAAATCTTCACAGGGTGGTCCAGTGGATCCACACAAGGCGCTTGTGTTCGAAGATGCACCATCGGGAGTTCTTGCAGCTAAGAATGCTGGGATGTAAGCACTCTTTTACCTTTTTATTGTTTAGATATGATCATGTTAGATATCAAATTTTACTGTGTCATACGTATGCCAAAATTTGTAACAGAACCTTTATATTTGATTCATGGGATTTATCTTTAAGAAAATATTTTCAATGTAAGATCAGAATTACCTCAAAGCAGAGGCAAGACTGCTTACATAAATTATCCTTCCCCATTTCCACAATGATGCCTTCTTCTTTTTTTCCTTTTTTTTTCTATTACATCAAAAATAAATCTTCAGTGATTGATGGATCACTAGTTTTCAATTCAGGTCACTGTGCTCCGTTGAGTCGTTGACTGCTTCACTAATATAAATTTTATAATTGCTCATGACTGGTTCTAGTTTATATTCTGCATTGCCCGTATTCCATTGCCTTTTATGGATCCTCCTGCTGCATGTTTTCTTAATTTACAACTACTTATAATAGGAGTTTGCTCGGACTGTTCCTAACATGATAAGGATTGTGTAGCCTGTAGCCATCATATTATTTGCTTAAATGATTAAGAACTTATAAGTGGTATGTCGAATATGTGTCTCAGACACGAAGTCTGTATTGCTTTCATTGCCCATTAACATTGCTCTGTTGCTCCTGTAAATAAATGGGTGAGGAGGACAAGTCATTGTCATGTGGGTATCTCTGAAGAGATCAAAAAGAGAATTCTGAAAGACAAGCGTATGGTCATATTAATATTGGTATATTACCAACAGCGTATGGTCAAGCGTATGTGTTTGGTTCATTGTAGGATAGGATGATTGTTCAACCTACATGTCCAAATGCTAAAATTCAGTTGTTTCTCACTGGCATCATAATCTCTGGACTCCAAAGGGGTTTGTTTCCGTTTGTCCCAAAATAAGTGTCCACTTATCTTTTTAGGAAGTTAATCATGCATGATTTCCTTATAATATCCCAAGAAAAATTAGGTAGAACTACTTGAATTTGTTACCCTATATGTGCAACACTAACTCATCTTTTTGGCAAAGAAAAATAGAAAATGGAAAGTGGACACTCGGCTTGGGACCAATGGAGTTATATATAGATTTGAACGCTGATTGCATTTGTTGTTCTTTCCGAGTTAAACAGAAATAAGAAAATGCTTTCTTAGTTAGTCTAGCATTTCCCTTTGTCTTTTGTCATCTGAGGATATTCGTTCGCGATTCCTCTATCAGGTCTTTTGGGTTTGAATTGAATGAATATATTGATGATGCAGGTCTGTAGTGATGGTTCCAGACCCAAGGTTGGATAGCTCTTATCATGCCAATGCTGATCAAGTACTCAGGTCCCTATTGGATTTCAACCCAACTGATTGGGGTTTACCTCCCTTTCAAGATGCATAAACATCCATTAGCATTTATCTTTGGTGGACTTGAACGTAGACAAATTGCTACATTATTTCATCCTCTGTAACAATAATTGTAAAAACCCATTATTGCAAGCCAAGCAAAGATATCAATAATTTTGTAATTCTTACATTGAATTTTGTTGTCACAGTCACTAGTAAATACATTGAATTTTGATGTGAGTTAATGTTTGAACATTTTTCATATATCTCCATGTTGTGTACGATGTAACAAAAGATATATCTATAAACTAAATACCCCCGGCCCAGAAAAATTTCAAATCGGTCTGTTCTCTCTCTCACGGGTGGCTAGGGTTCTTCCTAGGGTTTCGGTTTCCAAAGGAGATTGTCTTCCCATTGGGGTGCTGGGGCGGTGGTTAGGGTGTTGGGTTGTATTTGATAATGTTTATGGTTGTTTGGAAGAATAGTTGGCGGCTGGAGACTATTATAAAGGGAGGGTGGGTTCCTATGGTTAGACAAAGAGATAAGAAAGGTGTGGTAAAGAGAGTTTTCTGTAAAAGTTTTGACAAAAATGGATTAGAGAGGACCATGCACGGGAATAAAGGTGGTGTGCCGAGGAAGGCAACGGTGTTGGGGCGACAAGGAAGGATGCGGAGGGGAGGCAGTTGATGCTGGGGTTGAGCATGGGTGGTGTTTTGGGGGCTGGAGGAGAATCTGGTGGTGGGAGAGAGATGGGGGTCGGGTTGGGGTCGGTTATTGACGAGGTGGCGGGTAGGGTTCAGGGGCTGCGTATGGAGGATGAGGAGGCCGTGTTCAAGTACGGTGGGGATCAGGAGGTTGTGGGGACGCATGGGGATGATGGGGTGATTAGCTTTGTGGGGAGATTTTTGATGGAGGCTCTTATTGACTTCATCAACATGGAACAGATGACGGCTTGACTATGGAGGCCAAGGAAGGGAGTCACAACTAAGGAGTTAGTTGGTCCATCTCCTAACCCGAGGAAAGTAGATAGGTTCCTTTTCGAGTTCTATGATGAGGAAGACGCGGCTAGAGTTGATCAACAAGGGTCGTGGACCTACAATGAGAAAGTTTTGTTGTTGGAACGTCTCAAAGCGGAGGACAACTCGTATGACATGGAACTGAACCGGTTGAATATTTGGGTTCAAGCTAGGGGTATCCCGATGGGATACATGATGTAGAAGGTGTGTCGGGATTTTGAGGGAGCCGTGAGGCTCTATGTGGAGTCGGACCCGCATAATTTCAGAGGCGGATGGAGTTCGTATGCACGTTTTAGAGTCCGTTTGAATGTTAGAAATCCACTGCGTAGAAAGGTTAGAATGGAGGTTGCTCATACGGGCAACCACCTAATTTACTTTCAGTATGAACGGCTTTCTACATTTTGTTTCTATTGTGGACGTCTAGGGCACATTAAGAAATAGTGTGCTCAGGTAAAGGTTGATGGTGGGTCGAGTGTTGAAAGAGCATATAAATTTTTAGATCGGATAGGATAATGAAAATCCACACAAAATTCAAATATTTAATTATACCTAAAAATGAAATTCGATTCTCGACTCAAACCTAACATGTCCAAATTGAGTATGAGTCGGATTTAGATTAACTTTAAAAATATAAATCCGATCCGCATAATTGTCACCGCTGCGTTGTTGTACGCAAAATATGAAAACAAAGAAATTGAGTAAGATGCATTGGTAGTAGGAGTAGTATTTATGAATGTAAAGAAGAGAATGGGGATTTGAGAAATGGAGAGAAGAACACAAATCCCAAAGAGGCAAGAGGCCTTGATTCAGGAGGTCGGTCTGCTACTTTTATTGCAAGCAATGTCTCACGTGCACATCAGATGGAGACATTTCATCGTTTCTATTAACAACATTATTCAATTCATTAGAGACATGCATGCAATTGCAATCGCAATTGCAAGCTGCTGATTTTAGATCTCACTCACTTCTCTTCTACTTTTTGTTGTTAACATCCACTGCACAGCCACATATATAATTTATATCATACTATTTTAGTGAGAATTGTTAAACAATATGATTCTATATATCCTAACTAGCTAGGTGTTCATATCTAGGTCACAACTCAGATAAACGAGACACAATGAGACTTGAATTCACGACTTCTAATATAAAAATGTGTGCTTTAACCATTGCGTCATCCCTAAAGGACTTGGGCATGAGTTTTATTTTCAAAGGTATGTTGTACTAAAAACTATTCGAAGTTCCGAACAACTATAAGTTTTTTTTTCTTTTTTGGTAAGCACAACTATAAGCTTTTATATTATATGTGGCTCAATCTACATGTGGCTAAAAGACATTGGTTTTCCCAAATAACTATTTTGTGCAAAAAGTACTGTGAATTGTAAGGCAAGCTGGAGATGGTCATTGGATCTGAAATATAGATATCAGAAATTATTAGTGGATGTAATTACTTGATGGATGTATATCACTTGTTGATGACGTTGTTAAGTTATGACCCTGCATCAACAAAGGGTGAGATGGATTTTGACTTGACTTGAAAAAAGATGAAAGAAGCTGAGTTGTCTTTTGTGACCAAAATACGTCATAACAATCTAAATGTAATATGCAATAATCCGTTTACAGTAGATATGTAAATGGATCATAGTTGAATTGGAAATTAAGAGTTACCGCTAAAGCTGGTAAGGAAAATGTGCCCTCAAAATAAACTAAAACATGTCGACACATATTGTCGACTGATGGATATTGCAATTTGTGTCTTTAATAGAATCTTAAAGAAATTTATATAATTAATTAATGTGCCCTCAAATCAATATTCTCTATAGTTATTGGGTTTTAGCAAAAGTCTTCAAAGGTGTCAGAATATTAAGGACCTATGTACAATGACAAGCATGAATTACATTGAATCCAACATTATGTTCTAATAGAGACAAACCACCAATCTATACAGCTCTGTTATATATGTCATATTACAAGTAAATATTGATCATAATTTCCATGAACCTTGAACATATATATATATATATATATATATGGTAGATATATGATGCATCTTAATTAAATTTTTTATACAACTTATAAAAATAATGGATCAACTAACTAACCCTTTAATATATATACCTAAATTGTGCTCATTTTCAAACTTGAAAATATGTAACATTTAGTACAATGTCACAATTGCTGACACTTTTTGAACTAGGCATTAAAAGAGGGGAGGGAGGATATTTATTTTATACAAGTGGAAGGACCATCCATTAATCCAATTCATAAATATGAATTTAAGTTGTGACAAAGGTGATATGACTAAAGAAAGTTTATTAATTCCAAATTTCCAACCATAAATCTTCAAAGAATTAAAGTGTCACAAGAAAAGTTTACATATTCATAGTTTATCCACCCCATTTTGAAAAAGAGTTGAATATTTTAATTTAAATCATCATGAAGTACTCACTCCGTTTCAAAATGAGTGTCTTGTTGTCAAAATTGTTTAACCATCATGTTTGAATATTTGTTTAACCGTATTAGAGTAAAATTGTTGTCAAAATTTGTTGCAAGTACTAAAATTATTGCACATGCTTAACATCAAAACTAATTTGGTGTAGTTATTATGCAATTACTCCCAAGCTTGCTTGTAACTAAAACATGCATGCCCTATCTAACCATAACAAATTATAAGGCTTTAATTAATTTAGCATTAATTAACAACTTGAACCTTCTTCACTATATCTATCAATGCCAAGCTTATCCCTTTACCCTATGTATGTTGGCAAAGAGTAATAAAAATACTAAATGGCTTATTCTACATATAGCTAGTTCATTCATGTGTGTGAGCTAAAATTAATAAACCTTGCCTCATATTCTACTATCACAATTAAAGATTCCATTGACAATGAGAATAGCATGTTTAGTAACACTTTTAAGCAACATAATGAGTTAATTTTTTCATATAGTTTTATGTATGTTAAAATTCAACTTTAATTTTAAACTACTTTTGTAATAATGAGAACATCATTATAAAAAAAAAACAAGAAAAAAAATGTTTTTCTCTCGTAAGGAAGAAAGAAGTAAGGGAGAATATTTTTCCAAATCTAATCTCAATTTATCATGTTGATGTTTTTAATGGTTAAACTCTTGTCTCATTAAAAATATTGTTTATTTACCACCAAGCGTGTAGATCAACAGGTAAGGATTGTTGTAGCTTAAATGAGATCTCGAAATCGAAATATCAGGAAATACAGTTGTGTTAGAACTTGAGAAATTTTCTACAAAAATAAAAAATTGTTTATTTATTTTTATTTCCCAACCTAACAACTAAAAATTGTTTCATATCAAATTCTCTTTCCGAGAAGTATTACTAAACAAATGTAAAGTCTTTTTTTTTTTTACCTTGAAAGCCTCGACTAATTTTATTGATACAAAGAGTCATAAAAGACAACCTTCAAAACCCTTGACGGGCAAGACATGAAAAAAATATCAATTACAATAGGGTAACCAACACTTTATCGTACCTAATTGTGAAACAATGGCGAAACAGAATGTACTAACCCCATGCAATAGGTTAATTGACCATATGAGCAAGATCCTCATAAAATTAGGAGTTAGCCAATCAAGCAAACCAGGGGCCCTAGAAAAGCCATCCCCCTAGCTTGTACTACATCACCAACTAATGTCGAACGATGTCGGACTTTCAGAATCAGACCGTAAAACTCGAGACGACCCTGTAACCTGATTCTACTACGGAATTCGCCCACCATTGCCAGGGACACTAGGTGAGTTATAACCCAGTTTGTCTCACCCACCATCACCACTCGATGAATTAGACTCCATCGATTCCTGCTTTCCCGAGACCTGATCCTATCACGAGAGCCACCTCGAATTCTCCTCGGACTTAATTATACCATAGCCAAAGTCACCTTCTGTTGCCTACGCCTTGATCACCACTTGCCAAACTCAATCTGCCACAAACGAAAGCAATCATCGCCGCCCTAGATACCCTAAAGGTATAACTCTCATACAAGAGATAGACCGCTTTGATTCAGAAGCTCTTCCCGCCACCTAAGGAGGTGCGGCCGCCGCCTCTTCACTTAAAAAGTGTGAAGTCCTTATTTCAACTCAAATTATACATATAAACTAGGTCACTCATTTCTTAAATGTCATACACAAGTTGATATGTGAAGCAATGAAATTATGGAATTGGAAGAAGAGGTGGAGTCTATAAAAACTCATTCAAGTTAAACACTTTTCACTAATTAAATAAAGATTGGTAACCTAAACTCTTTCATTATATATGCTCCATAACTAATTAATTACTTCACTCTACCTATCACATTACTATAGAGTGATTAAATTATCCACATTCAACCATCGGTAATTTTCATACCAAAATCTTATTGATGTCGTGAATTTCTTCATATCAATATCAAAATCCATGAATTACAAAAGCTTGGTTTGCTCATTTTCAGACCAAAACCTAATCATGACATACTATATAACTATTCAACTAATTACTAAAATATATATGAGATCATATAGTGTGACTTCCTCATCTTTCCAAAGCTTTTTGGATGAATATTTATAATGGCAAGAAAACTATATCAGATTTGACCCTTAATTATAATAGCATAAAAATTAAAGATGGTTCAAATAAATGTTGACAACAAACGTTTCTAACTATGGATTCACAACATTTTGCACCAATATGTTGTGAAAAACTATTCAAAACAAGTGACATTTGCTAATTAGATCCCATAATAAGAACACATATGTAAGAAATTGAAGCCCTTTATTCATACAAGGAGATAGGCAACAAGAAACAAAAGGACCTCTACAAATTACCATGCAAGTACATATATATATTTGTATATGTTTCTTCATAAAACCATACACCTAGAAAATTCCATTTCCTTAATTTTCTCGATCTAAAGCATCAAAATTATTTCTTGACAAAATATCCACACACAAAGCTATCACATTAATTCAAAGCATCACCAAAACCTAAACGTCTTCCCTTCCTCGAATTCCTCTTCACCGGTAATATCCGGATTCTCTTTGCAACACGCGCAAAATCCCTAACAACAAAAAAAATACTATATTAATTAAGTTTCTTGATTAAGCTATATCAAAAATTTACAAACATTAATTTATATTTATGTTGAAACTTACTTCCAATTCAGGTCACCGGCGAGCAAAAGGTCGTTTTCGATGTCTTCGTAAGCAACGAGGTGACCGGGAACGGCGTTCGACAAATCAAGATCCTCACTCTCCGGGGAAGCGGCGGCGTCGCTGCCGGCGTCCACGAACATCTGCCGGAGGGCCTTGGCCAGGCTCTGGTAGCTTGCATGCTTGTGGAGGCTGATGCGCTGGCAGATCGACCGGCCCTCGAGCACCACCGTCACCGGCGGCACCACCGCGGAGACAAGATCGTCGTCAAGACAGCCACGGAAGGGCCTGAAGCAGTTGTTGTTGGTACTAGGGTTTAAGCTAGAGGGTGCAACAAGCTTTCTGTTATAAAAAGCAGCTGGTTGGTGCTGGTTTTGATGATCTATGGATGAGAGCCTCCTCTCTTGCCATCTCCTCTTCAAAGACTCTTGTTGTCTGGTTTGAGAATCAAGGTTGTTCATGGTTTCTTGATCTTTTTGTGTGTTTTGAAGAAGTAGATGTCTGGTTTGGTGAGTGGTTGATGTTGGTTTAGTGGGTACAATATATATTATAGAGCTAGCTAGCTAGATTGATAGATCATAGAAGATAAAGAGATAGAGAGAGGTGAGCACTTATGTCGGAGAAGTTGAGGATCACTTCGGTGTCTGAAACCGCCCTAATAAGCCTCTTTTGTGTGCTTTCCTCTTATCTTTTTTCAAAGCCATTAAATAACAATGGCCCTCCCTCTCTCATCAATCTCATCCCCACTCAACTATTTCAGTTTCTTTCATCGGGATCCCTCGTGGGGCTACTCACTACCCGATATCTGATCTGTTGGCAACAGAAAGATACTCCATCCGTCTCAAAATAATTGTCTTGTTTCTATTTTTTGTAAAAATTAAGAATTACAAGATAATTTACTGTGTTTCCAATATAGCAGTAATTTACTGTATTTCCAATATAGTCCTCACTTTTTCACCTACACCCTTTGTGCAAATCTGCCCATGTGCATAAATGACGAGGATAATATGGGGAAAACAATAATATAATAGCCTAAAAATAGAAACAAAACACTCATTTTGGGACAAAATTTT
>JAYMTA010003103.1:0-14958 GCA_036897625.1 Pelargonium cotyledonis | reverse complement strand
CTTTGTACACAGTAATTCATCCATGGAAGGGGCTACTGGTGAAGTGAACGAAGAAGAACCGAAGACTCAGACTCAGTCCACTTTTTTGTGGGCCTTTAATTCGTGAACAGCAGCAGTGCTCAACTTCAACTATACCATGCCTCTTTAATCAGTCCGATTTTCTCTCTCTAGACTTCGTTGTTCTCCCTCTCTCTCTCTCTCTCTCTAACGTTCAAAAACCCTACCTTTCTGTGTCTGCGAATTCAGAGCTGGAAATGGGCTCTGAAGGATCCAGAGTTGTCGGTTAGCTTTCCACACTCAATTTCTCTCCCACCTTTCCTTTCTTACTATTTTTTTTTCACATTGATTCAATGCGAATCTTATATTTTCGTTTCGATTTCTTTTTAAAATTCATGTTAGCATTTTGCGTTTCGTAGGGATTCAGGTTCTGTGTTGATAATTTGATCGTTGTTTTTTCTTGCTTAATTTGAGGGAGATGGTTTTGCAGTTGGATATGATTGTGGATTTTATGTTTTGGGGATTGAATTGAGAGGTCAGGGTTGATGGGTTTGCTGACAGAAGTTGGGTCTGATGTAAAATTAAAATGATTTTGATGGCTCATGGGTATTTTTTGGATTCATCCGTGCCCGCTACAGAAATCGATTTGGCTGTTTTTGTTGTTTGTGAAATGGAGTGGTACCATTGTTGTATGAACTTTTTTGTGTTTACTATGGTGTAGTGTTAAATTATATGCAAAGTCGTCATAAAACAGTCCTACAATCTAAAGGAAATAAATTTTTGGGTAGATTATAGGAGAAGAAAACAGCATACACTTTTCATGTGCATTTCTTTTTAATATTGCTGAACACAGCCGCTGTATGTACTTGGGAAAGCTTTGTCTCACTGTTCTTAGGAAACAAATGTGATGTTCTTACATTGATGATTGAACCAGTGATATATGAAAAAAGTTTGCATTGAAAGTTCCTGTTTCACCCTAAATTTTAAAAATGACTACTTGAATAGAATTATGTTTTTCTATATTAATACAATTGCCAGTACAATTTTAAAATATATTTTTTAATCGACATGATATGTTTGTGAATATTTGTCTACTCAAGTTTGCTCAAGTATTCACTGTTTTAAAGTGGTTTGATTGGATTTCATCACATTGTTTCTTCCACATAATCATCATTTTTTAGATTGTCTATTCAACTACATTATACCGCTCAAGGATGATAGAATGGTATAACAAATAGTTTCCATTATAAACTGTAAGGATTTCATGGTTTTGATATTATTTACGCATATCATATTCAGTATGGACTATAGAAGTTTGGATGTGAGGAGTGAATGTAATTAGCAGAGTGCAAGTCTCCAAAGAGAAGTTAGCCATATGATGTCTAATTCAGTGAAATTATTTTAACTGTATAATATCCAATTATGTAATCAACTAATCATATACATTACCTTCATAGCCACCTTCCCACTACTTTCTATTTTATTTTCATTGCAGTAAAGATGTGCATAAGCAATCCTATAAAACAGTTTATATGCTCAAGTTTTTCTATTTACCATTTTAAAACTATAGACTCTTCTCTCTCTCTCTCTCTCTCTCTCTCCCCCCCCCCAAATGTATGCAATAGTGCACTATTTAGTTTTATTCTTTATTTGTTTCTTGTGTTGTGTCTACCATGTTTATGTTATTTCCTTCATTGTTTGATTCATTTTCTCTCTAGAAAATATAAGAAAATATGACCCTTCATGGAGTATGTTCAAACACTAGTTGCTAAAAATAGAATTAGAGCAAAGTTTATTTATTTGGGAAGACTACATATGTAGGGCAAACAACACCTTGATTTTTTTTTAAAAAAAATCAAAATGTGTACGAAATTGCTCGAGGGTGTAAAGGAGGAGATTGAATAGTTTACATATATAAAAAAAAATTAGATAAAGAGCATGTGAAATTTAATTGAATCTTCACAGAGCAACTGAACATGCCCCATGATTTGATGGTTTTAATGAAGATGAAGAAGTCGAGCTTATAGATATTAATTCGAAGGAAAAAATTATTAACTAAATTGTAACCAGTAGACCTACAGCTAAAGGCCAAATGGCCAATTTGGTTCTGATCAACCATTAAAAAATAGACTAGAGGGCCTCTAAATGCTTTTATATTCTTGATTCAGAAACTGTAGCATAGGGAAAAAAAAAAGTCTAGTAAACAACACTTAGGAGCATTTTAATAAAGAAGCATGGAGAAAATGTTGTCAGTTGATTTTAAGATGGATGTATGATGCATCTATACCTTTCAATGTTGCTACATTTCCTTACTTTAAATGTATGTTTGAGGTTGTTCAGCAAATGGGTCGAGGGTTGCACTTCTTAGGAAATAATTAGAGTATTAGACTAATAATTTCTAGAAAGATCATGAAGAAGAGTAGGTTAAGTATGAATGCTGTAGTTTATGAGATGGATGGAAAGATAGAATCTATGAGGAGGTTGATAGATTTTTGGTGAATTCTTCCGAAGGCTCGATGTTTATTGAGCTAATGGAAGAGTCTTCTTGCGCACATTTTGGAAATGACGTTAAACTTTTTTGGTAATTAGGTGGAACGGATAGACGAACCTAATGTGGTTCAAGTTCTTGCATGTAATGAATCAAGTTTAATGTTGGTTGGTAAGCATACATAGAACTTATATATTTTGATTAAAGTTATTCCATTATAGCTTATTAGGTGTAGGTTCACCTACTTTCTCCAGCCAACTATTAAGACATATGAATGCAAATTCTCTTGAGTGAATAAGAAGAAGCAACATTTAACTCAATAAATATTGTGTCTTAGAGTGAAGTCACCAAAAAATCTATTAACCTCCTATTAGATTTGTCTTTCGATCCATATGATAAAATAGAAGATCCATACTTAACCCACTCTTCCTTGCGATGCTCATTAAATATTTGTATAGTCCAATTCCTTCTTAAGTAGTGGAGTCCTCAACTCATATATTGCAGGTGGCTTTAATCCTTTCCCATATAGTTTATTGGCTTCGCACATTGCTTTTAAGCTGGAAAAAGTGTGGAAGTGATAGATACATCATGCATCTATCTTGTTGTCATTTGACAACTCTTGCTCCTTGCTTTTTCAGCAAAATGTTTCTCCAGCACTACCATCTTTGGATCAAGTACAACAAAAACGTATAAAGGCCTTTTCTCTTTTTCTTTCTTTTGTGATGATTGAAGAAATGTGCATATGCCTTGAGTTTAATGGTTGTATTTGAGTTTGTAATTCGTTTTCTCCATGAATCAGTTTCCATGAGCTCATTCTTCATTAAAAATTTAAAAATCACATGCCATGTTCTGCTGCTTCTTATGTTATGTTTTAAAATTTTCATCAAGTGCTTCATCTTCAACCTAATACGCTCAAAGTGTTCCTTACACGTTAATTTTGGAAACTACCAACATGGTGTTGCTTTGCCGCTTATATTTCTCTTTTTGCAATCTTCCTACAAAAAGTGTACCATGTTGTCACTCTATCTTAGGGCATGGTGTTTGAACATACTTCTATCTTGGATCCTTACATCCATCCATTTTTCCAGGGGAATAGTTAAAAAAGCAGAGAAGAAAATTATAGAAACATGATAGAGACGGATTAGGAAACTCATAAACTGTCCTGTATTTGTACATTACAATATGCCCTTCCCTTTTCACATTTAAACTTTGTGTCACAGATATAGGAAGTTGTATTATTCAATATTATAGGGTGAATATAAAGTTATAATTAGTGTTCATTAAACAGTGCGAGCGTCGAGTTTCATAAAAAAGCCCCCCAAATGGAAACGTTATGGAGCATTCTTAAAGCCTCTGGGATTCATTTAAAATGAAGCTCAATTTGGGGTTTTGGGATTAAGCACACCACAAGTGGCCATTTTAATACCCTAGATTTTGTCTATTTCATTGTTTTTATTGTTGTCTAGCTTTGTTTGTTGGTCGTTCTTTGACAGAAAGAAGATGGGAAATTGGTTCTGTTGTATGGATTGTCTTTGTTGAAATTTTGTCTAGCTTTTTCTCTTATATTTTTTGGTGCATGTATTCCGTGACTATGAAGTTTATAGCTTTGATTTTGTGTAAGGATCATCATTTTCTTATTTGTTCTAAAGAACCAAATTGTCTCGTATTACAATCAAAGACTGTTGTATGCCTTTAGTGAAGTTTGATTGTCTTGGATCTTTTCATAAAGCCATACAAGTATGTTTTATTACCAAATTATGCTAGTCATTTTTTATTATTTGCGAAAAGGATTGTTATTGTTTATATATGATGAGAAGCTGAGAATGTGCCCCAAAATAGTTAAGTTGCAGTTTATGTTGTGTTTGATGCATGAAAGTGGTGCTTCAGAGAAGAAATAAGCTCAGAGGGAATACTTTTCTCGAAAACAGAAAATATATAAATTAAATTTTAGGTTGCTACATTTCCTGTGCCAAGTTCCAGTTCAAAGCTGCCTAACACAATTGGAAGATAATAAAAATTATAATGAGAGTCACCATGATGATCCTGTGTAGTAAAGATGACAGTAGTTTTGTTTTCTAGTTCTTAATCTTAAGAAATTAGGACTTTATTTCATGAGTTTATTATTCTGTATCTGTGAAGTTGTTGTTACTCTTCAGTCATAACTATTTGATGCAGCTGAATCTATATTCAGCTTTCATACTTACTAATAAACTGGAAGAGTTGTTTAATGCTATGTAATCTTGTAACTGTAATTTGTGATCATTTGCAGTTCCAAGGAATTTCAGATTACTGGAAGAGCTCGAGAGAGGTGAGAAGGGAATTGGGGATGGAACTGTTAGCTATGGCATGGATGATGCCGATGATATATTCATGCAGTCATGGACAGGGACTATCATTGGCCCCCCTAATGTATGCTTTTAATATTTCATTTTGATGGTACCATATCTAACTGTCAAGGAGTTCTGAACATCAAAATTTGCAGCTAAATGTGTAGGGAGTAACTATCATTATTATTTTTTAAAGATTGCAAACTGTCGTCAAAAGTTTCTGGTCAATTCAGCTCGAGCTACCACTAAAGTTCTTGAACTCATAACTTGGGCTATATTGACCTGCAACTTCAGTTGTCAATTTGCAATTTGTTTAATTTTGAGTAACAACAGAAATTCTTGTTGCAGTAAAAGGTGGCACTGAAAACAGTAATGCCTAAAGTTTTGTTTTGAAATCTTTTTCGTCAGTCATAATGAGCTTTCCTCTTCGTTTGTGATTTATAATGTGTATATGTCCAGCTGTGTGCGGGCTTTTGAAACTTCACGATCAAGTGATACTGAGATGTGTTGTGAAAATGCAACCCTTTATTTCAATGTCTAAAAAGCTTTGATTGAGCATTTTGTTTGATCTGTCCCTCCCACACTTCTAGCTGTCACCCGCTCCCAAAACAACAATTTCTCCTATGAGTTATATATTATGCCTTGGGATGATTTCTTTGGAGGATGAAATTACATCTTGTGTTTTCTGTGCTTGCCAGACTGTTCATGAAGGACGAATATACCAGCTGAAATTGTTCTGTGGTCAAGAGTATCCAGAAAGTCCACCAACTGTTAGGTTCCAGACCCGAGTAAACATGACATGTGTCAATCAGGAAACTGGATTGGTAGATTTTTCTAATGCACTGCATGCTTTTATTTTTTGTAAAAAAGAATAACAAATAAAATAAGCTTACAAGCTGATGTATTTTGCAGGTTGAACCAAGCCTTTTCTCCATGCTTGCTAACTGGCAAAGAGAGTATACAATGGAAGACATATTGACTCAACTGAAGAAAGATATGCTGTCACCTCAAAACCGCAAGTTGACGCAGCCTCCAGAAGGTACGAGTAGTCCTTGCTGTTGTTAATTTGCCAGTTAATAAATATGGAATGTTTGGGTCAAGGGAGTAGCATCTTGAAAGTATTCTGCATAAGGAAATTAACTTATGATAACACTGGCCAGTAGATAAATTGATGTCCAATGCTAGCTTTAGATGCATATAGTTTATTCTTTTAGCAAATGAAAATCATCTCCAGAGTCCCGAAATTTCTTGTACTCAATTATTTTAGGTAGGTTGCTTGCTTGCAATTATATGTAGTTTTCCCACAGGTAATTATCAAGTAGGGGTACACATTATTAGGTTATAATCGATAATCAAATATAAGAATTGATTTGGTTAGGTAGGTTATTCAGTTAATTATTTGATTAGTAAAATTCACTAATCGAACTAATTGACCAATCGAATTATAATATATAGGAATTATTTTGTATTAAAATATGATTATTATTTTTAATATATAGTCTCAACTTTTATGGACTTCCAAAGTCAATAATAAAAATCATCAAATAAAGTCTAGGCTTATTATAAGCAAATATTGTTAAGGTACATTATGTTTTGACCATATTACTTAAAGTGATTATCTAATTTATATAACATAGCATGATGTCAATAATAAAAATCATCAAATAAAATTTAGATTCAAGCTTATTATAAGCAAATATTGTTAAGGTACATTATGTTTTGACAATATTTCTTAAAGTGATTATCTAATTTATATAACATAGCATGATGTTGAAAAACAGTTCAAGAATGAATATATGTACTGACTTACCGTTAGAGAAATTACAAATGAAAATGATATATGTTGTTTTATTTTTAAATAATGCCCAGTTCCTGTGTATAGTTTTCATATCGCTTGTCTATTATATATAGTACAAGTTCAATTCACAATTTCAGCATACGTCTGATTTTGACTTTTTTTTTTGGGTGTGGTCCTAGCTATTTGATGATAAATGTTTATATCATACTAAATATATCTTGTATTGTAGAAGTATTATATGCATCACAACTAACTGAACTACTTAACGAATCGAATTGAATCAATTTGGTTTGGTTTGGTTTGATTAACGTAAAATCTAATGCATACCCGTAGGTAGAATAATTAGGATGCATAGTAGAAAACACAAAGGGTTGATTTGATTGTTGTTGGAACATTACAGGAAATGAAGAGGCAAGAGTGGATCAGAAGGGGCTAGTGATGAGGTGTTGTATCGTCTAAAGTGTGGGTTGGTTTTGAAAAGGGTGTATCGATGAATCTTTATATATAATACCCCTTTGTATAGAAAGATGGATGGTTCTGTCAAAGCAGAGGCATCTGTTAGTTATTATATATAATAACAAACATAACATGCTGTTCTAACCTTATTTGTATTGTAATCTTAAACGTTTAAATGTTTGTCGGCGTTTACTTTGAATCTACGTAAACAAAAATAAATTTTTGCTAGTCTTTCTTTCCGTGCTGTTCTGTGCTGAGATTGAAAAAGGTGTTTCAGTTGAGATGGTTTCTAAATTAGCAACTGAAACCAAACTCGTTACTTCCTTACCTTGCATTAGATGCAAGATAAGTATTAATGAAACTTTACGTGCCTAATTTTGAGTTTTAAGTTTATAGTTAAGGTTCACTAGAACTTTAGTTTGGTACATTAGTATCATCTATTCGTTGCTCGTAAGTACTAATGAAACTTATGTGCCTAATTTTGAGTTTCAAGTTTATAGTTAAGGTTCACCAGAACTTGTGTTTGGTACATTAGTATCATCTATTCGTTACTCGTGTGTCCATATCATACTCATTTTCTTTAAAACTTTATATGTCTATGGATGTATGCTAAGTTAGTTGTATTATGCTCTACAAGATACTTTCAATAAAAACTTATGTTGACACCAAACTTAAATACCCAATCTTCTAAACTATTTTTTTTTCTCTTACTTAAACAATAACGCAATCTTCTAAATTATTAATTCTCTTACTTGCCAATAAACTCTAGCAACTGTATTCTGACTTGTGCAATCTTCTAAAGTATTGTTTCTCCTACTTGCTAATTAATTTTAGCAAATTCTTTCTAATTTTCTTTGATAAACTATTATATTTTATTTCATAGATATTGTTCGGTTACAATTCGATGACCAACGTTGCACGCCTAACATAGAAGTAGCAGATCTAGCAATCGAATTGTTCGTAGACCGCTTCACAGATACAAATTCAATTCTATCAAAGCAAAGAATTGCGTAACTACTCAATCTGAAAATTTTGGTTTTGTCTTCTTGGGTTCTAACTCCAACAACGATCTGAATAACATCAATTTCAACGATAGGTGATTGACATCCTTGAGTCATTGCCGATAAAAATGCATCCCAACACTACCAAGTAATACCTATCAAATCAAAACAAAAACAACTTCCAATGAGGGAAGACATACCGAAACTTCTAATAAGGGAAGAAATACCAAAACTTCTAACAAGGGAATGCAAACCAGGATAAAAACAGACTATAAAAAAGAAAAGTTACTGAAATACGATTCAATACAGAATAACTTAAGAATAATTAATCTGCTTGTAGTAAACACTCTCACAAACATAACGGGGCGTTTGCAAGGGGATCATATAAGATAAACTAGTAGTGATAATGAAACTAATGGAAGAATGAAGTTTATCAAGTCAGATTTGTTAAATTAATATTAATTCAAAAATAATTATGCGAGAAGGAGAATTTTAAGGGTAATTACATAAACATTCATTGTGGTTTTGTCCACAAACATATAACTATCCAATTTAAAAATCCACGATATATAATTTTCTTGAAGTACTCTTCTACGGCATTTAACCACTTTAAACTTTAAATTTCAAATTTTGTTCTTCAAAAAGAATAATGTCGTCGGGTGGGGTGGGGTGAGGTTTAAAGGGGAGAGCTATCCCATATTGTGTAGCTCATTATTTAGGTTAAAAAAAAAAAAAGACTAATGTACCTTTAATTTAATCTTAAGTTTTCAAATAATGGTATTTGAATTTGTGAAGAAAAATCATTAGTCTTTTAAGATTTATTATCTTTAGCATGTAATTCATTCATAATTTTTGTGACTCAGAAAGGTTAAGAAGATTATTCCATGTGAAAATTGTTGATTTTCCTTCATAAATTTAAATAGATACCATTATTTAAAAATATACAAGATATCTAATAATATCTCACGATTCCCTCAACTCAACTTTGAAGTAGTCTCTAAAACACTTCATAGTTGGAAAGAATGAATCATAAGCAACTTTTAAGCACGAGCCAAACAACAAAATGAATCATTATAAAACACTTAAAACATTTGTTCTTAAGTTGTCTTTTTAGTGTTGTTTTTCTTTTTAAAAGCCAACTGTTATAGTGTTCTTCAAGAAAAATAATTAAATCAATCGACGCAACTTCAAAATATTGCATTTTAAAAGTGACTAAAAACTTGTAGGAATACAATAATTTATCATCCGATTGTTTGATTCATCATGGGTATTTTGTTAATTTTAAATAAAAATGCAATCTTTTGTGTTTATGCTTACTATAGACACACGAACAAGAATCAACGAAGAACTAAAAAGCAATGCGTTATGTTTTCATTTCCTTCTTCGTCATCTACATTAATATCCTCATTCTCTAATTCTCGCAACCTAAATTCCATTACTCACCCAAAGAACTATATAATATGCTCTTCGTCAAATGACCCAATTGAGTCCATTTCAATGGATTCAAATAAGCATCATAAAGGTAATATATATGCCACTGCAACAACAATTTCTTGCCCTATTTTTATAGATTTTTGTTGGTATTGTTGTTTTTGTTGTTATTTCGTGTATTGTTTGTTTGTTCAGAACATGATGATGACAATAAGAGTAAGAATAAGAACATGACCGCTCTAGAAAAGCACGCTGCTTTCTTTGATCGGAACAAGGATGGTATCATCTATCCATTGGAGACCTTTCAAGGTTTGATCTCTTCTCCCTGAGCCCAATTTCTATTATATTTTCCCCAAACTTTGTTATTTCAATGAATTTTTGGAAGTTGGATTCAGGGTTTAATGCAATTGGGCTTAATGTCCTGGTGTCAGCCTGTGCAGCCATTGTGGTCAATGTTGGTCTTAGTGCAGTTACTCGACCTGTATGTCTTTTTTATTTATAATTTCGAGCCCTATATAGATATTGAATCTTGTTTGAACATGATACATGAATGTAGGGGAAATTCCCCGATCCGCTTTTCCCAATTGAGGTTAGTAACATTAAAAATGTAAAACATGGGAGTGACTCTAATGTCTACGACAATCAAGGAAGGTCAGTTATACTTTATTTTTTATTTTTAACAATTATATGGTTGCACAATACTTCACTTATGTAATATGAATTATGCTACTTTTTGAGTTTTCAACTAGAGATAATTTTGATTGCTATTAAAATATATCTCTTTGTTGTTACATGAATTTGTTGTAATAAATTTCAAGTTGTTCAAAATATATATTTTTTAAAGGCAACTATATATATATATATATATATATACAGAAAATCATTAAGGGAGGAAAGAACCGATACAACGAAAACAGAAACAACTGACACTAAGCCTGTCCGATGCTAAACTAATCACCAAACTAAAGTAAAATAAAACTTAAACGGAAACTGAAGAACAAGTATCCTTGACAAACCGATCCAACATGTCAATAACCATGTACTCACTTGATTTGAGTACTAAAATATAACCCAATTCAGGGGCACTGGGTAAACCCTCCCTCCGATTTGTCGAACAACTTCCTACAACCACCAAATGACCTCCAACACAACTATCCGAACCAGACCTTCTTGATCTCAGTTTGCCCGTGACCTGATCCTATCACGGGAGTCACTTGAAACTTCTATCACAGCCCTTGGTGAACCTGAACAATGTCCAGGTTCACAGCTTGCGAGTTTTTAACCCACCATACTCACCTTGACCGTCGAGCCCCTCTTCCCCATGAGTTTTGCCCCTCTTTCGCTTGATAGTTGTCGTGACTGTCCTGCATGTCTCCTGCACGTTCTGGGAAGCCAGATTTATTGGGGTATCCTCAACCTCTACCACATAATCCCAAGGTTGATCCAAACCAGAACGGATCCACTATACCCATATTGTAGACCTCCTGCCCTTAAGACCCACAAGCGAAACCTCAAAAGTTCTCTCCACCCCTGGATCCTTCACATCTTTGAACCTTGCACAGTCCTTTTCTATATGGCCCAGTCTCCCATAGTAATAGCAAAATGTAGGCAACTTCTCAAACTGAAACGAAATTATATGACTCTCAATACATGCGATCTGCATTCTAGACTTCCTTCTCAGTGGGTTTCTGGTATCAAAACAAGCCTGAATCCTCACATAGGATCCCCAATCCCCTCTACATTTCAGCGAGTCAGCCTCCAAGATTTGGGCAACCGCGTTTCTCAAATCCGAACACACCCGATCTAACAAATAATTCATTGGGATGCCCCTCGCTTGGATCCACATATCCAACATGTTCAATTTGATTTCATAAGGATTGTCACCCTGTTTCAAACGCTCCATGATCAAAGCCTTCCAATTATAGGTCTAAAGCCCCTGCTTTTCAGCCTTATCTTCATCAACTTCGTCATAAAAATCGAACAAGAATCGAGTTTGTTCCCTCGGGCTCGGAGACGGGTCAAACAACTTTTTCGTAGTCACCTCATTCTTTGGTCTCTATAGTCAAGTCGTCATCTGCTGCATATTGATGAAACTGATAGGTGAATCTGTGAGAAATCGCCCAACAAAACTGAACACCACCCCGACCCTTTCACCACTGATGCCTCCCCAGTACCATATTTGATGATGATCATGTCGTCATCAACCTCCATTGCCCGAACCTCGTGCTCTACGTCATCCACTTCTGCTGCCACTAGACGGGACTCGTCTTCCTTAACCAGCACCGCCCCGAATCCTCCATCATTAACTTTTAAGCAATTACCGACTAGAGATCCCTAGTTGCTGCTTTACATCTTTGATGCAAACCGCAAACTCCCGCTGCTCACCCCCTGCATTGTGCACACCAGCCGCTTCTCCATGTACCCGTCGCACACACATGCTCCGCCGCACTACAAATTTGACACCCTCACTAGTTCCGCAACACACCCAACTCACATAATTGAATGCTTTGATCACTGAAAGCCTCTCACCCTTATAGCGTAGCCCTAGATGTCAGTTGCTAGCCTCCCCAAAAAAACCTTAGGTTTTACACTCCAAAGAGAGACGTACCATGTTAATATCTAATTTTTAGTTCTTTAGAAAATAATTTTAGTAGTATTATTAATTATTTATGTATTAATAACTTAGGATGCGTTGTATTAACAATGATAAATAATGATAGCTAAAAAAATGATAAATATTTACAGTAAATAAGAAACTTCAAAAATTATTTTTTTGATGTGTGAACGGATAGTCAAATGGATTTGATAATATTTTATTCATTTAAGTAAAATTAACATTGATTCAATATTTGCTATAAGCTATTGGGGTTTAATGTATATCAATTAACTGATATAAAGTTATATCAGTTAAACTAATAAGGTGATGACACCTCATTTAAAATCATGGATCCGGACGGGTCGCTCCGCTCCCCCAAATTCACTTGGGTGGGCACAAGTGATTTTAAATGAGGTGTCATCACCTCATTGGCTTCTCAAATTGCAACTTATATATCATTTAACTGATATACATTTTACCCTAAGCTATTATATATTTTTTATTATACCAATAATTTTGGGATATATTAGTTTTGATTTGATTCATACTTTTAGTTCAATTTTTGTTAGTTTTACTGTTCTATCCATTTTAATTCTAAAATGATTTTGTTGAAATGAAAAAATTATCGTTTAGAATTAGAGACATGCCTATTTTTCATACATGAATTTTCACCAAATGTACAAATAGACCCACTTTGTCAAACTTTGTACAAATAGATACATAAACTATTAATTTTGTACAAATAGGTGATCAACACTAATGGTGTTAAAAATTTCCGTTAGTGTATGCCTATGTGAAAAACTGAAAATTGTGTGAAAGAGTATTAAAAAAAATTTAATAAACAATTTTAACTTAAATAAAAAGTCATGTTTTGTAATGAGTCGACCCACACCGATTCGGACGGAAATAAATGACCCGAGGATTGAATCGGAAAGTATTCAAATCTTAGTTAGGACTAAAACAATTTGGAATGGTCAAATTAAATAATAATAACATTATATAAATGTGAGTGTATATATTGGGAAAAACTTTTAAAGAAAAATCATGAAGAAAAAAAATAAATATTAATCCGAATTGTTGTGAATTGGGGTGAATAATTATGAAATACGTACATTGGACAAAAGTGTTTCTAAAAATAAAAATTATATATATAAAACATTCAAATCAAACTTATTTTGTTTGGAAATCGATATGTCACGTCGAATCAATACGAGTCACCAAGTTAAACTTTAGTAGAAAGTGACATGTACTTTTCATTGACATGAGTTTGGACTAAAGATTGACGAATGTTTATTTTATTTTAATATAGCCAATCGAAAAATATTATATTTACAATATCATATTTTCAGCTTTATTTTATATACAGACATATAAGATTGTGCAAAGTTGATCATTTATTTCCGTTCGGGTCGGTTAGTGTCGACCCTATTACATAACGTTATGCTTTATTTAAGTTAAAATTGTTATCATAATTTGTTAATACTTTGCCAAAAAAATTCACATAAGAATACATTAACGGATTTTTTTAACACCGTTAGTGTTGATAACCTATTTGTACAAAATTAATAGTTTACGTATTTATTTGTACAAAGTTTTACAAAGTGGATCTATTTATACATTTGGTGAAAGTTCATGTATGAAAAATATGCATGTCTCTTTAGAATTATATCAGAAGATTTTACGTATAGAAAATAGGGCTTATATCAATTCATTACAATTTATGAGGAAATTTTTAGATTATTTTGTCCATCATATTATGTTAAAAAAAATTTATTAGATATTGAAACTCGGTTTAGTTATTGTTGACTTCGAATGAGGAATAAGAAATACTAAGTTTAGAAATTTAATCCATTTTTATATTCATCCTATCAAACGTATAACCGAACATTTAGTTAACTGTGTACATATATCTACAATCTTAGTTGCGTGAGTTGTGATGTAGATTTGTTGAGGAAAATTTTGAAGAGATTTTCACCGAGTTTGCTCTCAAACATAAAAATGCGTTGACTCATGATGAATTAATGAAAATGGTTGGAAGTAGCAGGGACTTCCTTGACTTTGCAGGAAGGTAATTAGTACATTGAGATAGAAACATATTTATAAAATGCGCGCACACACATACATAGTTTTAAAATGTAATTAATATATATCACATGCATTTGGTAGCATGATGGCTTTTGCAGAATGGGAAGGCCTATATATTCTATGCAAGGACAAAGACGGTTTGCTGCAGAAAGATACAATTAGAAGGTGTTACGAAGGTACCCTATTTGAACACATGGAGAAGGAAAGATTAGCTGCTAAAGATAAATGATTATTCCCTATATTTTCACATCAATTAGTAATGGATTTGTAAACTTTACTGTTTAAATTCGTAACATGTTTTGCACACTAAGTACACACTTGTATGAATGAATTGATGTTGATGCTTAATGAAGCGATAGGGTGTTTCTTTTTTTCTTTCTTTTTTTTTTTGACAGAGAAAAGCTTCAATTTTTATTAACGATCAAGCAATGGAAATACAATCAGGGGTCTCCGACAAACCCCAATAGACCAGACCAGACGTGGAACAAGACGCTCTAGCTAATTGATGAGTCACCTTATTCGCTGATCTATACACAAAAGAGAATTTGACATTCTCAAAACAAGAAGCTAAAACACTTCAATCGGCAATCAATAAGCTGTACGGGTTCGACATGTTCGATCTTGACGCGAGATCCAACATCAACGATTTGCAATCTCCCTCCACCACCAACTTCCTCCAACCCTTCTCCTTCGTCCAAACTAGAGCCTCCCGTACCGTGCGAGCTTCCACCAGTTTTGCCGAGCCCGGACTGCCCCTCCACTTCCGGCAGCCGCCCCCC
>JAYMTA010003102.1:0-14961 GCA_036897625.1 Pelargonium cotyledonis | reverse complement strand
GGATGCAAGAGTAGGAAGAAGAAAGGGGCAAATATGTAATTTTGCATTATTTAATTAAAATTTGATTAATAAAAACATGACACGTGTCATTTGAAATTAGAATTAATTTTAAAATAATTTAAACTTCCACGTCAGCTATCTTTAAAAAAATATTAATTAATTAATATAAAATAAATTGACACATAGATGCACGTCAGCTATGTGAACGGAACCGTTAGTTTAACTTTACGGTTGGACCCACGTGACCAATATATATAGTCTGGGTACTACTAGAGCCCAAATATTTGTCTAGAGACCTGGGCGGTGAGTTTTTCATAGATGAGGAGTCTGTGGAATATTTATACCTAAAAACAATTGTAAGAAGTTATGAATAGTTGAAATGTTCAAAATGAACATGATTTTTTTAAAAGAAATGAGTTCTTAATTTCACTGGTAAGAGTATAACAACATGATTAGTCGACTAAATCTACATTTTACAAAAGAAAAAACTTCAGTATATCATTCACCTTTGTAGCATAGATAAGTCGTTTGAAAAAAGAAAATAACTATATAACATATAGTTAAAAAAATAATTTGCATTTTCTCTTTCCTCGTTTGAAAAAGCCAAAAATTTCATAAAGACATTAAACTACAACAAAATCAACTCCTTTGAAGAATTTGCCTCTTTTAAGTCTTCTTTTTATGCATTTTAATGAACATCAAGTGTTTAATATTTTGCTAATGTGGTATTGCCAAACAAGCACAAATTATACTTAGAGGGGTGTGCAATGCGTCAAAAATCTCATATAAAACGTTGAGATTATGAAAAAACCAACTTTTTAAGACTTTTTTCTTCGCATTTTACCGAATAAATTAGTTTTTTGCTTATGTGACATCTCATTTAAGCCGTCAATAGTATTACCATCCAAGCACTAACTAAAGTTGTGCAAAGTGATGCATGATTTTCACACCAAAAAGAATAATATCACGCATAGTGATACATGATTTTCACACCAAAAAGAATAATATCACAAGTGCATTCCATTTGGACCACAAAAATATGAGTCATGAAACTCAGAATATAACTTCTTTTATTTAACATCAGAATCATAAACAAAAGTACAAATTACACAGAGAGGGGTGTGCAATAGACCTCTCATGATATCAAATGCTTAATACAATTTTTTTCACTTAAAACATTATGTTAAACTAACAAAGCTAAGCTATGCAGTAACTGATGTCTCCATAACCACCATCTTTCCTGAATAATTTTTCTTCACCATCTTCCCATTCCTTTCCCATAGCTCTGGTATTGCTTCTCTGATATTGTGCATGCTCTCCACTGCATAATCTACACCTTTTGGCCTCTGAGAAGTCCCCACCTACAACACATTGTCAGCAAATTGGTGAGTCTCAGCTTTGACTAATTACAATCACTTAAAAATGTCACATTTATGAATATAGACTCACCAAAACTGTGTGCAAGCCCACGAGCTTCCCGGTCTGCAAGTTTCGGATACTATCTTCGAAGAAGAGCTGAAAATTAGCCATTGAAACTATCAGTAAACAGAAAAAAAAATGTTTGAGAAGTTGTGGAGAAGCAAGATTTTGGAGTCCTACAGTTCTCTGAGGGTTGATGTTGGCTATCTTGAAAGCTTGCTGAAATGCACTCTCAAATGGCTTGCAAACAATTGGAGTCTCAGGAAGCTCTGAACCAGTACTGAAAACAACATCTTTTATTGGCACTGTCAAGCCTGAATTTTTGGATTCAGTGTTGGGATTTAGAGTCTCAAAACACACAACCTTTTCAAAACAATCCTCCAATCCAAGTCTTCTGAGAGATTTAGCTACATGAGCCTCGTCCGCGTTCGTGAAAATCTAAAAATCAAAGATACATGAATATCAGAACCTGAAGCTTTTTAAGCTATGCAAGATTCATATCAGAGGCATAGAAATTGGAAAACTCACAACTTTGCGAATAGGCAAGCTAAGTAAAAGACTCCTTAGAACATGGTCTGTTTTTAAATTCTGATAAGGTAATCTTCCATGGACATAGCTGCAAAGCAAGAAATCAAGAATTAGATTTATGTCATATAATATGATCTATGTATCAAAGTTGGGAAGACTTGCACCTGTGATAGTCATCGTCGTTGAAGTCATAGCCAATGGCATGTAAACCCGCCATTGATGTTCCATAATTCTTGTATAGCACCTGGTTCATCTCCTGGACCTCAGCTTCATCTATGCCAAGCTTTTGAATCATAAATTCTGTTCAAATTAATACAAGTGATTAGAATTTAGAAAATAGGTAAAAGTAGGTGAATGAAAGTGGAAAATGATCTGTGGATCTTGATTTACAGTACCTTCTATGTTCTTGGCGCATTGTTTGGACAAACCAGAACTCTGGGGATAAAGGGTATCATCAAGATCTGGAAAAACAAGGGAATCAGCAACCATGTTTAGCTTTCAAGATTGTGCACTGAAGGATCAAATGTTCAAAATAAGAAAGCTTACCAAAGAGAAGACAATCATATTTTGGTGCAAGAGCTTGCAGATACTGGTTTTCATGTTCCATATTGATGATCTAAAAACTGAAAAGAAAAGAGCTTTGAGCAACACAGGATTCAAGAAAATGGAAGAGAGAGAAGGAAATGAATGAATGATGAAGAAAATAGGAGAGAGCTGATGAGTTTATATAGGGAAATGGGTGGGCATATATGGACATCAAAGTCCTTGGAGAGTCTTTGGCATTGGGTCCAAAGTTTGACATGGAAAAGAATATTTTAAAAGCAGCAGCCACTCACTCCTACACAAATCATGAAATTAAGTAATAGCAAAGACCATTAGCTATGTCATGCAGAAACTAAAATGCTGTTTAGTCTATTATAAAATTCAAGAGTAAGCAACTTCTTTTTCATCTTATTTTTTATGCTACTTCAATATGAAGAAACTTGTTGGTGCTGTTTTTGTCTATGATTATAGTAGCCATAACATAAATTTAATTGCTAAAAACATATTTTGTTAAAGGTAAAAAGGAATAGTTAGGGTTATAGTAGCAATAACATTAATTTTATTGCTAAAAACATGTATTGTTGAAGTAGGCAAACTTGACTGCTTGCGATGCTTCCTTAGACCTGGATGCTGGATTTGACCATTTACATTCAAATTTGTGTCAATGTTTACACTTAAACATTTGCAGAATCAAATTGTACAACCTTACTGTTCTCTTCAAATTATTTTCAACATTGTTGGCAAATACAAAAGAAACAAATAAACAAGGGAGCTCTGGAAGAGGTTCAGTAATGTCTGATATCAACCTAAATTGCAACTCCATCGTTTTCTTCAGGCTAAGATTTAAAAAAAAAAATGTTCATGTAATGTACAAACAATCGTAAACATTCTCTCCCCAATAACTATGTGGGGATGATAACTTGTGGCTCCAAAGCCGGTGGTGTCACAGTCTCCTTTTCCTCTTGAAACCCTTGTTTAAATCTGTCGTAATTTGTGACCTCACTTGATTTGAATGGCCGCTCGCCAAGTACTCTGATCATGTCCTCTTGGTGAAGGACTTCCTTCTCAAGCAACAGTTCCGCAATCTGAGCCACATGCTCTTTGTGTTTCTCAATCAGTTCAACTGTGTGCTTGTACGCTTTTCCCACCCATTCTCGCACTTCTGTGTCTATAATTGCACCTGTCTTGCTGCTGTAGGGCTTCATCATTTCGAATCCGTCGTCCTTTTGAGGGAAAGATAGTAGGCCAACCTTGTCACTAAACCCATAAACTGCTACTTGGGCATAGGTCATTTTTGTAACCTTCTCCAAATCGTTTTGGGCTCCTGTCGAGATTTTGCCCAGCAAAACCTGCATCGAAAAAAAAACCCATTCATGGCAAATCGTATCAGAGAACAGCATAAGGCGTCAGACTCCACAATTGGTTTTAACTTTTTTCTTGTGTATACTAAATTTAACCCGTTTTTATCTCATATTAAAATTAGGACGAGTGGCTATTTTAAATAGTGGCCAAGTCTCAGCCAATATAAATTGGCCGAGAATCCTGTTTCCTCTACCAAAATGTGTAGACATCTGTTCTTTTCATCTTTCAGTCTCGGGGCATTTATTATTCACTCTATCTAAATAGGCAAAAGAGAAGAGTCCACTGCTACCTGTTCAGCAGCTCTTCCACCTAGGGTCATGCACGTCATGTCAAAAAGCTGCTCCTTAGTCATGAGAAGATTTTCATTCGGAACGTACTGGGCAAACCCAAGTGCGGCAGTACCTCGTGGAACAATTGTCACTTTCAACAAGGGCTCTGCATGTTCCAAGACCCAGCCAGTAACAGCATGACCTGATTCATGATAAGCAACAGTCCGACGCTCCAGCTTGCTTATTACCTATTTAACAAAACAACAATGTCACAAAACCTCCTGTTCAATACTGAAGAAAAAACGGTAACAGGTTTCAACTCAAGTAAGGGACAAGAGTTCCGTGAGAAAAATAACTGCATAAAAAGGGACAAGAGATGATAAAGATCATTGATGAAATAAGTGAGTAGGGGTGCATTACCCTGTTCCTCTTCTCCAGACCTCCAATGACTCTATCAATGGCTGCCTCAAAGTGTTCCATCTTGACCAGTGTTTCCTCTGTCCTTGCTGCAATTAGAGCAGCTTCATTGCAAACATTTGCAATATCTGCTCCAGCAAATCCAGGGGTTAGGGCTGCAAGCCTCTCAGAATAAAATGATGGGTCATGATCAAGTTTGATCTTCTTTAAGTAGACCTTAAAAATCTGATCGCGGCCTTTAATATCAGGTTTATCAATTGCAATCTGACGATCAAATCGACCAGGTCGCAGCAAAGCTTTGTCTAAAATGTCAGGCCTGTTAGTACTAGCAAGAACAACAACTCCAGCAGTTGTCCCAAACCCATCCATTTCTACCAGCAACTGATTAAGAGTACTTTCACGCTCATCATTGCCACCAGACATACCTCCACGTCCTCTAGCTCGACCAATTGCATCAATCTCGTCTATAAATACTATGCTAGGAGAACACTGCCTTGCCTCTTGAAACAAATTCCTCACCCTGGATGGTCCAACGCCAACAAACATCTCTATGAAGTCAGACCCAGATATTGATAGGAAAGGCACACCAGATTCCCCTGCAGTTGCTTTTGCTAGAAGTGTCTTCCCTGTGCCCGGCGGACCTACCAAGAGAGCACCTTTTGGGATTTTTGCTCCTAGTTCCTCATATTTCTTAGGGTTCTTGAGGAAGTGCACAAACTCCATGATTTCTTGCTTTGCCTCATCACACCCAGCAACATCTTTGAAAAAAACCTGTACAAATTACCAAATAAAACAAACTATTATTCTAAACTTTCTATATGATGACACTAGAACACCATTACAACAATCGACCAAAAAAAATGAGTAGAAAATGCTGTGATGCAAGATGCAGCGAACTAACATGTATAATATTGATGAAAAGGCAGAATTAGAACCTTATTCTTGGAATTTTTATCCACTTTTGTGATCTGGGCTTTTCCTATGTTAAATATTCCACCGCCTTTTCCACCGCCACCACCTATTTCCACTTTCATTTTTCGCCCCGTCAAATAGATGGATCCCAAAATTAAGAGAATTGGGGCCAATCTCAAGAATTCTTGGAACCATACCATTTCAGAGGCATAAGTAACAGGAACGTAGTCGTGAGAGTCTATACCCAATGCTTCCTGGGCTTCTTCCAACTTCTCCTCAAAGGATTCTACACTTCCAATATTGAAGTAGTATTGATATTTACCTCCCTTACCTTTTTCTTGAGTTCCATACCTAGTTTCTTCAACAACATCATCACTTCTTTGAACTGGAGAACTCTTTACATATACTTTTGCAACTGATTTATTAGTAACAACAATATGGTCCACCAAACCAGGCTCTAAAAGCTTGTTTTTGAACTCTTGAAAACTAATCTGCGAAGTATTCAAGAAGTCACATTAATCAACACAATCAAATACTGCTTTATCATATTGAAAAGAACAAAAGCAACGAAGTGCAAAAAGTACTTATAAACTTCAAACATCTCGAACAATATCATTAAAAATAAAATAATAAGTTTCACATCTATTTCCAGATAATTTAAAAAAAATGAAGAAGCACTGTATCATTAATTCAGTAACTTGTGGATTGCATATCTAGATTATGAAAAATAAGATTTGAGAAAGAAAATAAAATATAACATGAGGGAAGGCACCACTCATAAACAACAAAAATAAGTCTTCAAATCATTTAAATAAACAAGTTTACCTGCTTCTGTTCCCCCGGACGAATAAACAAGAAACCAAGAATCAGTGCAAGCCCTAATAAAGGATTGAGCACATCTTGAATCATCTTCATTATCGTTTCCCTAAAACCCTGACCATCATCTGACTTAGTATCCTCTGGCGTTAGAGAAGAAAAATAATATATAATTAGAACTGTGACAATTTTGAGGCAGGTGCATGCATGCTGGTAAAGAAATAAAAGGAAAAAAAAAATACAAATTCAAGAACTGCTGTCACTTCAAAATACAATATCATGATAACCCAACAAGTTTAACAAAATGTGAACCGATTTCAAGAGAACTCGTTTGCTTTGGAGCAACATGAATGAAATTATGTTTTTGTGGGAAATACAATTGCAAAATGAGAAATACGTATTATGCAACAACCCATCCCACCTGTGTAGACTGTCTACCAAGTAGCAGAAATAAAAACAAGCATAAATTTAATTGTGGCATGCAAAAAGCTCATCCATCAAACCCATTCAACACTACTAAACATATTTGCACACGAGACATGACACGGAAAGACTACTTACATGAACAAGAAACAATTTTTCTTCAGCATAGGACAAAACCTAACTAGAGAAAATACATAATTAACTTTTAGCTACATAAGTTCTATACTACAATGGAAACAAAACTTTGGCAAACTCCCTTGAACTAATCATTTCAGCAACCAAAATGTTACTTCAATCTAAAGAGAATTATCATGCTTCCTTCCCTTTCCCACCCAAAATGATAAGCAAAGTATAAAAAAAAATTACATATTTCCAATCCAATAGCAAGAGGGTACCTTTAGATTCCGATTTTTGCCCATCTTCTTTGGGCATTTCCTTCTTCCCCTTAGGAAAAAAGTTCTCATAATCTTCTATTAAAGCACCAATTAGTTAATATGCACATCCAGAAAAATACTATGTTAATATATAAATAAACAAGGTCCTCACTTTTTTTCTTGGGTGCCTCGCTGGAGAAAAACCGCATAAATTTAGGGTTACCCAAATCGGAAACTAAATGCTTGTGAGCCTGAGCTCCAACTGAAGTAAGGTATCCTCTGATGGATCCCAAATCACCATCGATTCTACCTATTTCCTCATTCGCACCTACTGCCCCAAAAGCCAGATCTTCCAGAATCGCCGATCTCGCACCGATACCACGACCCAGCGCCACATTCTACCAAAAATAAATAAATTAACAAACTTGACCAGTGAATCCGATTATTCAACAGATTTACTAATAAACATATGAAGACGAAATGGAAGAAACCTACTCTTGATCGTGAGATCGAACGGCCAAGCCTCGAAAATAACATGACTTTGATGAGGTTTCCTCAGAGTCAGATGAGATTTAAACGATGAAATAATCGGATAAAAATACAATACGCGGTGTTGTGTTTTAGGGTTTTAAACTTTTCTTTGCTGAGCTTGAAGCTGGATGGAGTGAAACTGAACTCGTAGCAGCAGATAGAACCAAGATTTTTCCTTTTTCTTCTCTCTTTCTCGATGGTTGGTTCGGATAAATAAGGGACCGTTTGGGTGCGACAGATATTTGTTTATTGTCATTTGTGGTTCACAGGACGATGACGTCATCGATGCTTTAACTTGTCAAACAAGACAGACCTCATCATGAAAATACAACAGAATATTAATTAGCCCGTGGTTTTGATGTAGACCCGAATCTGATTTGTAAGGCTTCTATCGGCCCAATAGATATGGGCCTTGCGGCACTAACAATGTCGGCCCGTTTTAAACACTGGCTTGGGCCCATTTTAAAAACGGGCCTAGGCCCAGTTAGTCTTTACCTTCTCTTCTCCATCGACTCTCTTCTCTGTAATTTGCGAAATGGAGTATATACTTTTCCAGAGAAATCACTGGCTTGGTCTCTTATCTTATCACGCACGCAACAATGGCAGCTACATCTGCACTTCTCCAGTGAAGAAGCGTCCAATTTGGTTTCACTCTCTATTACTGTTATAAATTCTCATTGCGGCATTTCAACAAACAGATAGAAGGTTGCGTGGAAACCAACAATTCTCTCCACCATTACCAAACCCTTGAACCCACCGAAGACCCTTTGAAACGGTTATTTACGCTGTGTTCGTTATCATTGCGGAGAACAACGAGTGCCCATATGTTACCTTCTCCGAAATGCTCTTATTCTGACACCATCAGCCTAGATTATCATAACCCAATGCTAAAACCCTTCAAAAACCTCTCTTTTTGATTCATTGAAATTGATTTTCTCTTGGCTAACCCCATCGGAATCATTAAATGGTGCCGCCAATTGGGCGTGGTTTTTCGCTTGTCTAGTTAGTCTCCAGGTATGTAGTTCGTTAATATGCATCACCATCAGTTGTTATATGTGACATCATCTGTTGTTGGATTCGTAATAGAAATAGGATAGCAGGATTGAAAATGTTATATAATAAAGGATGAATGAACCATTGTGTTTCTGCTTTCACTGATGTTCTTGCAACTTCTTTTTGTTTATATAATCTCAGTATTCATTACTTTTATCTCGTTGATTCTCTTCTTAAATGTCATTGTGGTAATCTATTAATTTTGTTAGCGGCTGGAATTTATTATACGAGTAAACCTGAACTTGCAAACCTTATGAATGGTGTAATGTGATTGATAAAACATTAGGCAGATTGTTTAATATAGCCATGCATGATTGCGTCATAGGATATGGCAGTCCTACTACTATTGTTGGATCGGGGACCATGTCAGTGTATGAGAAGGCGCATTGGAATCATGTCTACTTGTATTCGCATCTCGGAAGCACTGTGGGGGGATCTTAATTTGTATATTTTCTCTCTTTTATTTTGCTGTCAATTCTCTTTGAGATGTTGGGATTATTAAGAAATTTTTATTCCAATACAAGCAATGAACGTGAGTGATGCCAACCACAAAATCACTTGACTTCTTTTCGCAAATTGAAAATTTGCAATTTCAGTTGGTACTTTTAACTGAATCACAGATGTGCTCTTTCAGTTATTGAACTTCTTTGAGGTTGTTTTTGGAGACACATACAAGAAAATGAAAGAAAAGAAGGCAACCTAAGGCCATCTAAAATTTAAAACTTTGAACAAGCCTTTATGGCCATCTGCCACATAGATGCATTCTTAGTTACATTTTGTATGAATTATTGGTTAGAATGAGTTGGCTAACCTTGTTAAATCTTCGATTTGATAGTGGAGTAAATTGCGTGATACAATAGATAGAGCAAAATACAGGATGGTGCTGATTGGTGAGAGTGTTCTTTTGTTTCTTTCCATGTTTACCTCCTACGCCCATTAGATAACATATTAAGTGAATACATATTCAGCTTCGTAATTAAAGCTACGAGATACTGCTAGGAGGAGTTGTGAATCTGATTTAAGGTAAGGGTTATGGTTCTCATAATTTGGAGAGGGAAAGAGAGAAGGGAATGAGTGTCTGAAATGGAATTTTTTTAATATGAACTTCTTTCCAGGACCATCACTTGGATACAGAATTCATTTTAAAACTTGCCATAAATAAGGGCTGCAAAGTAAAATTGTTTGAGATAATCTGCTAGGGTGAATCAAAGAAGAATGGAGGGTTTTGTTGCCATCTGGCTCTTGTTTTGTGCATGATGAACTACAACTTAGCAGTGTTAGAAAGTGGTTGAAATTGTGTGATCATTGAGGTAAGAATTCTAGAGGCATGTCGCTATGACTCATTAGGTAACTAAATTAGGTTACACTTAATAGCTAACGGTAGATCCATGCAGTTGATGTTTCCATATTATTGGTAGTTAGCCCCTACTTACCCTGCTCAAAAAAATAAATAAATAAATGAATAAACTTGTTCTTCAGGCCACAATCCTTCCACAGGTTTTACAATTACCTGATCTGAACAAATATACCCTTCGAGTAGATAGCATATTCTCACTACATCAACTGCAAAATACAAATCTCTTAATTACCCTTCTGAAACAGCATTCTTTTCTTTTGTCCTTGAGATTACCTAACATGTCTTTTGTGTGAATACTCTACTAGTTGTAAGTGAGACTTGGTAGGATATGGAGCTCATTATGTTATGTTAATGAGAATGTCCTTAAGAATAAGTTATGTTAAACCAACAAACCATTTTGACTTTCTGATCATGACAGAATAGCTTGATAAATTTCATCCCAAATAGCGAATGTTTTTTTCTATTACAATCTTTGCTTAGCGAAGCCATGTGGGTATCAGAATGACTACATTGACCTTTATTTTATTGCGCAACATGTACCTAAGAATCAGTGTTACGTTGTTGCAAATACCAGCTGGCTTAGCAATCCTCTAAACAAAGTACGTAATGTCGACCTAATCATCCCAATACTTATCTAGTTCTACATATTGGCTATTTTGGAACAATCAAAAGGAGTGAACATCTAGAATATGTGGAAGACATCTCATATGCACATGAAAGCCTACTCATCGGATGTGAAATATATCTGATTTGCCCATTGTTTCCTCTCCACATATTTGGATAAGGGCGGTGTGTTTGATCCTTGTGCTGGATACTTCAAAAAGGCAGAGTTTCTTGCTTCTCAAGGGAAGCAGGAGAATTTGCTTTCTTTTATGTTCTTTATGTGCTTTTCATATTTCATTTACTAAGAAATGTGTATACTTGGTCAACTTTTGGCTTCTTATCCTGTCAAAGTTTCCGTGTAGGGATGTACAGGTTCACTTTCTTAATTTTGTTTGTCTTCTGATTTCTTTCTAAGTGTGTGTTTGTGGATATATGCCGGCATGACTATTACTTCTACATTTTGCATGTGTCACATGAAAGTTCACTTGCGCTATTTCCCAATTCGCATGATGGAAGACTGTCCCTCAGCTTGAAAATAGGAAAGAACTTCTGCTATTACGTTTCTGCTCATTCAAGATAAGGTCGTCCTAAAGGTCTGACTTTTCATTTGATGCTTTCATTTCAAGATATATATTCATGGCTCCTTCTCTATGTATTTTCCATTATGTGTATTTGGAGGTCATATTTTTGTGCTGGAGATTAAAATTTAGTGATGTGCAACTATGCAGGTTTCAAATTCATAAGGAGAATGATTAGACACATTACTGTTGTAACAATCTACCAAGATGCTGAACTGGTAATTTATTTACATTATGAAGGATATTGTCTACTCTTAAACTATTACTCCCTCAGCATACGATATGTTAGTGTTATGCATTTCCTCTCGTATCCTTGTGAACATGTGATGTAACTAACTTCCTAAAAATGAAAAAGACGTTGGGACAAAAATATAAGACAAACAAGACAATCGTTAGGGGACGGAGGGAGTATTTGCCGCGCCCTGAACTTCTGTTAATCTTAACTAGAATGACAGTTCAGGAATAGAGTTGATCTTTTAGGTTCTATGATCTTGCCTTGTATTCATCTTATGTCATTGTGTGGGATTGCAAATTCTACTCTGTTCATGAGAAATGGAATGTAGGAGCAAAGTTTAAACCAAGTGGGAACTTACTTGGCTTATTATAGGGACATTAGTTTTGAGACCAAAATGCAAGATAAACACAACATTCATTATGGGACGGATGGAGTATTTGCCGCACCCTGAAGGCCTGAACTTCATTTAATATAAACTAGAATGACAGTAAAGGAAAAGAGTTGATCTTTTAGGTTCTGTGATCTTGCCTTGTATCCATCTTGTGTCATTGTGTGGGGTTGCAAATTATGGAATGTAGGAGTGTCTTTACAAGGTTTAAAGTTTAACACAAGTGGGAACTGGCATGGCTCATTTAACCAGTGCTGCTAGTATTTGGGGTAGGCTTGTATTGTTCATGTCAGCAAGCAATCTAGAGTCAGTTCAATTCTGGATATATGATAATGATGATGACTAAGTTGTGCTGGGGCAATGCGAAACGTGGCATGCTAGCAAGCACAATGCACTCTGCCACGTTCAGTGGTTCAAGATAGAACATACAACTTTGTGGTAAAAACAAGAGCAACAGTACATTGGAGTTGGCCCCAAGGAGGGTAAAAACTCCCAAAACATGATGCTACTGGTAGATACTTGGTCCACAGTTGAAACCAAACCACACACATTTGATCCATACTCTTGTGATCTCTCTTCTTCTTCTCTTATTGCTTTTGCACAAAACACATTACTTACACATGAATTTGGCTTCTCCAAAGAAGAGAGAAGATATATGGGAAAGGTACAATGGATTACAGTGACACATTTGTCAACCAAAAATAGAAAAACCCTTGCACTGGAGGAGGACATTACATTTTCTTGCCCCCCAAAATTAACAAAGTTGTGAAAGAACCCAAAAACAGAACAGAAGAACTATATATATTGTGAATTGGGATTAGTGATCAGATTATCTACTTTTGCTTCTTGTTGTTGCTGTTCTTCAATGTTAACTGAATAGGCAAGCCGCCTTTAGGTACCGGGAAAGGGCCATATTGAATCCCTTCGTCGTCTCCTACAACCTTCCACCTGAAACAAAATCATATCTTTATACTCATATCTAATATGCCAATTTTGTTATATTCAAAATTTATGTATAAATTATAAACTGATGTTTATGGCTGGTGCAGGCCAAACCGAAGAGGAAAACCAGGGGCGGGACGTGTGGACAGCTGGATGGAAGTGTCGGTATGTACATTACATAATACAAGCAGTTACATCTATACATATATGATCTCAGCATTTGGATTTGGAATATATGATGTTACTAGCTAGTTTGATGGAATTGAAAAGAAAAGATTATAGGTGGAGTGGCACCATCACAATCTGCTTGATTTAGAATTCTAGATTACAAGACTAATATGTAGACATCAAGGACTAGGATGATTAACACAGTATATGCAATGCAGCGCGTGGACAAGGACGAGGACAAGGGTCCTACAATGTTAGTTGTTGTTGATGTCTACGTAACACTCACTCGTATAAATGTAGTAATTATAGCATCTCCTCACGCATGGTTACTTACGTTGGACATAGGGCCCTAGAATCATTAAGGGCTCGTAGGGTCGTGGTATTGCTCATAAACACATAACTAGCTGCGCTAGGCACAAGGGTGAGGAAGATTCTGTTGATGGAGGATTTGGCAAATCTCAAAACTGACTAGTCTGTATCCACTTTTTCAATTTTGCTACATATATGATCCTCATTGGAAGTGAATGATCCATGAGGACCACCTCCTCCACTTCCACAGCCCAAGGAAGCATCAATAATTACACACCAATTGGTCCATGTTTCCTCTTTAAAGTCAACACTCTCTATCTACTTTTCTCATAAGCACTCTCTTTCAACTTAGAATACTAGGCCAATGAAAAGAATCTCCATCTCTCTCTTTCTTGACCACATAAATCTTTGAATGAGAGTGAGTAGTAAGAGAATGTTTAAACGCCCGCTTCTATTGAGATCTCAGGTGCGAGACTCGGTTTTTACGCTTACTTATAGAAAAAAGTAGTAAAAGAAGGTAATGAAAATTACATGAAAGAGGTGGTGAGGTGATGGAGGAGGACCAGCATTTCAAGCTTGGCCAGCTCACTTCCTGGACAGGAATGCACTCCATTCCCAAACGGCATATACGTGTTAGGTCTCGGTGGCACCTGCACATTCACACACATAATCATCATCATCCTCGTCATCATCTTCTTCGTTTTCTCTTCCATATCCTCAACATATAGTTTATATACACATAGCTGAGATCCATATACTAATATAGATTCTCTGTAACTACCCTACAAAACAACCTCACGTGTATAAAACATGAAAACGACACTACAGTACTCAAAAACTGATCCATACCTCAAATCTTGAGGGGTCGAATTTATGGGGTTGAGGGAAGAAATCGGCAGAGTGGTGAATGCTTCTGAAGAGGGGAAGAACCTTCCAGCCTTTCGGAATCAAGTAGCCTTGAAATTCCACGTCCTCGACTGCTTCTCTGAATGTGAAGGACAATATGCTCGCCGTTCTTAGCGTCTCTTGTATCACCTGATCCATCCATATACAATTCATAAACATACATAGCACATACAATAACGTAACAAAAGTCAGGAATAGAATTAATTAGTAGTCTCTACCCGACTAGTCAACGGCATGCTCCTAGTATCCTCCCATGTAAGCCTTCGGTTTTCTTGCACAATTTTACACTGAATCGCTTCCTGTTCTCGCGTGACAGCTTCGAGCAAATCTCCATTATCGTGCAGGTACTTGAGAACCCATGTGAGGACACTCGCGGTGGTGTCATGAGCAGCGAAGATCACTCCGATGATATTGTCAGCGATCTGAGAATCGCTGAGATCATCATGTCGTCCGTCATGATGATCTTGCTGATTAGTACCCAATAACACTCCCAACAAGCCATCTCCGCCGCCGCCGCCGCCTTCTTGTTCCATGTTTTGCCTTCTTTTCTTTATCAATCCCTTCAGCGTCTCATTAAGTTGCTTTCTTGCCTTCATAGCTTTGCGAAAAGGAGTTCCGGGCAGATCCAGAGGCATGGAATTGTACCCTTTCTCGAGACACTGATACAAATTTTCAATACCTTCCATTTCCAGATCCTCCTTGCCGCCGCCGAACACCGATATCATTGCCACACCAAAAGCATACTATACAAAATCAAGAACACGTACAATTAAACTAATTAATAAGTAATTAACCATTAATTAAGAAACTATACATGTATGTGTGTAT
>JAYMTA010003101.1:0-14964 GCA_036897625.1 Pelargonium cotyledonis | reverse complement strand
GGGGGAACGGGCTGGCTGTGGAGGAGGAGTACGGGGTGGTGGGGCTGAGATTGTTGGTGACGGGGAGGCTGAGGTGGAAGGCCGGAGCCATCAAGACGTTGCACTATGGGCTATATGTGAGGTGTGATGTGCTAGTGGGTCTCAAGAAAGGTGTTGTGGGTCAAGTCCCTCTCCTTACCAATACACAATGTAAAGTTGATGTTTGATTTTCTTCAAATCTCTTTACACTTTTGTTTTTGTTTCTTAAATCTCCTCCTACTTCACCTTAATCTTAGTTTTGTTTGTTTTAAATGTAATGTAAGCTTTAATTACTTTGGTGTTATTGAGTAAAAGGTCGGTCCTTGAGAGTTGAGACTATGTTGAAAAATAGATGAAATTAATTTGTTGCATTTGATTGTTCCTAGTCCTTTTACTTGTTGGGTGAACAAATAAATTGGTCTTTTGGTTCTCCATAATAGCACTTAATAGATGGTGTGGCTCATGGCACTAGATTGCATTTTATAAAGTATTTAAGAATTAACTAATATAAAAAGAGTAACAAATATTATCCGCAAACTTAAATTAACAAGTGCCAACAATAAATGACAAAAATAACATGTGATGCTCGAGTGATACATCATACTCTAATAAAAAAGACCTAAATTTTACAAACAAAAAACACATTTTTTTCAGAATTTTGGGACTCACCATTGGAGATTTGCTCACGCCTACGGAGGCACAACACCAAAATAGACTAACAACACCCCAAACACCTCCATGACTCTCCATCTTTCACATTCAATGCTTAAAAACTTTGTATTCAAAATATTATAACTCAAGTACTAATGTAGGGTAAAAAAGCGGGTCTCACTTTTCTTTTAACACTGGACATTACTTTTTTATTTTTATAAATTGTAAATGGTAAGATCATTTTTAACTATATTTTTCACACTTATTTCAGTTATTCATTATAATAAGAAAATACTTGAGATAATGTAACACTTTTAAAATTGTTAATAAATCAAATAGCCAAATTATTTTAAGATATCATGAACAACAGAAGAAAAAAGCATTAATGTACATGGGTGGGCATGGCGTCTTTTAAATTTTCATCATGCTAAAGTTAAGCTATATATGAGGAATCGGATTCATATATGTCTTTTAAGAGGGTTAAATTAAGTAGATAATTAAGCACCTAATTGATGCTTTTGCTATCAACATCTGACCTTGGGAATTGAGAATCAATCCTCCAAAGAATCTTCAAGCCATCACTAAAAGTTTTGTGCTTCACTTTCACATTCCCCTTTCAAAACACCAATTCAAGTCAAAAGAAATGAGCTCACACTTGTAATTTATAAACCAAACAAAGAGATCACTCCTCAATTGTGGTTTCTTGGCCCAACTCTATTAGACTAAACATTTTTGGATTTTGAGGCCCAAAATGTAACATAGAGTCAAAAACATTCGCTATACAACAGGGAGTATAGCTTTCACTTTTTAACCCATATTACGACTTTAAATAGAATCTAAAACGTTTAAACCGCTTGATCCAACAAGTCTTGATACGAGTCAGAAACTTTGTAGCTTGTAATCGTCACCAAATAAATAAGCCATCCTCTCCAATCTCCAAGGATCTTTGGTGTCTACAAGAAGAGGTTGAGGCAAGACTTGAAGCCTGCACAAGGGGCAGGTTGTGTGGCCCTGGTCCAACCACCCTTCCAAGCACTCTCTGTGATAGACATGTACACAATTTGAAAGCTCCAATATATGATGCCTCCCTCTCAATGCGCTGCAAAGCATATTACGCACTCATCGATATCCAATCTTCCCGACTTTATAATGTATTCGCTGAATTTGGTTACGCCCAGCTTATTCTTGATCACCATGCTTGCCCCGCAACTCATGCATAGCAAATATGTTGGTACTGATACATGGGGTTTTCCCAGTTCAAGTTTATCTCTTTTATTCAAGTTAAACATGTACGTTAAATCTCACGTAAAAAGATGTGAAATCATTCCTGAATTATTTAAAATAATAGTTCAATACTCCACCTACAGAATTCACATTTTGAACAAACCAATAGCAAATAATTTACACATGTGAATAACTATTAGAAATTCGTTCAAATTTAGTGAATAATAATAATAATACCTTGTAGGGTGTAGTCAAGAAAATACCATAAATCGGTCAAAATTGGAAAAGTAAGTGAATGAAGAAGAATTAGGTGAGATGAATTAATAAAATAAACATGAAACTGTTGAAGGGAATCTACTTTTTTTCCAGTCATCTCTCGTTTGTAGACTACTCTTTGCTCTCACACTTGTCAACATTTCCATGTCCACAAAATATCACATATTTTTCTCTAATTAATCATCCAATTTTTTCCCATTATTGTCCATTTACTTTCGTTACCGCACACCGTAGTGTTACTATACTGCTAGCTATGCTGTGTTGAGTCCCCAAAACAAAATCGCAAGAAAAAGCTCAAAATAGAGAACAGAGTCACGTATCTCAGACTCAAACCGGTGGGAGAAGGTTGGATGGAGGAGGGGTAGAGATGTAATTTCTAGTGTTGTTTTACTTTTAGGTTCGATGGTGACTTGCTTTGCTGGGTTCAAGAAGTCAAGGTTCATGACCTGTTGTTGTTCACTTACCTTAATTGGTAGTGAGATCTAACTAATCTCTGCCAGCTAGCTACTCTCTACTGGTATTAGCCTCCAAATCTTCAGGAAGATTGCAACAAGATTCAAGCCTCATCAAAGGTTGGTGACGTAGATAGCTTCTTTTGATTCTTTGAATTCACACCCTTTTTGTATATTTTATATATGATACTTATAAAATTGGGTTTCTACTTCAATAACTTGATCATGTTTGTTGACTTTTCATTCATTTTATTGGTTCTGAGTAATGGGTTTTCGGATAAATTGAAAATAGGTTTATGCGTCTTGTCGTTTTAGCTTATGGGTTCATTTTATTGGTTCTGGTATTGCCTGCAGTGATGCGGTGTTTATGCTAGAACTTTGAGAATCCAGTTAATTAACTTAATTTCATTGCATATTCTATGTCTTTGAGCCTCTTGTTTTGGTGCAAGCTTTTGTTTTGTTTCTGACGTGTATTCTACGTTGTTGTTGGACATTTTTATGTTTGTGTTCCTAGAGATATTGTCACATCCTTACGATTCGGCTTGTTGTTCATACTAATTTAGACTGAACTAGAAGCAGGTCCAATGATTGTGATAAAATACTCAGATTTGTTTCTACCAGAAACATTCATAATTTTAAATTCAAGTTAAAACATCTTAGTTTTGCATGTAGTGCCAGCCTCTGTCTCACAGGATATGATATTTATGGCGTCTTACTTTGCTGGTTGCGCTTTGACACCTTTTAGAACAGAAATTTTTTATGCTGTGGCTATTTCTAAGTAATTTTTTGTACAAATCAAGTACCTTATAAGTTATAAGGTAATCTTATAACTCATCTACAGATTAATAGCTAGAATAAAGGCAGGCTCTTATAGCATGTTAGCTTCCTGTGTTAAGAGTATACTAGTAATAGTACTTCTTCTGGCAAAGCTATCCTGTTTCCTCTTGAGATATTCATCATGCTTAGATTTTTTTTCTGTTCTTTTCATATACTTGTCGTCATTTCACAACATCTTTTTCTAGATGTTGCTAAACCTCGGATTTCTAGTCATCATGGTTTGTTCAGATGCTTATAATAAGCTGCAATGTGGTCTGAGATGTAAATTTCATTGAAGCTTCAATTTCATTTCATATCAGCATTATTCTGCTGAATTACTTTACGCATTTGCTGTGTATTTAGTCTAAAGATTCCCCATTTATTTGCCTTGGAGTCTTTCTTATATCCCATGATTCCCGTCAGTACTATTACTCCCAGGGAGGTGCTCCGTATGTGGTTTTGTATTTGGGAAAATCATTGCAACTTTATGTCTATTATGTTTTTACTTGCCAGTGAAAATGAGCCTTGTTTGTTCTCTTAGTACAAAATAACTGAAGAACCATATCATAGAGACCCTTCCATCATTGTGTAGCAGAAATATGGACGTAAAGGGATAATTATTTTCTCTTCTGAAATTAAGTGTTGGATTATGTGTTAATAACAATGTTCAAAACTTTGTGCTTAGACCTTAGTTGTATCAGTGCTGGAAAACATTGTTCCAGAAAATAGCATTGCTTGGATATATATTAGGTTTGCATTTCTTTGGCTTAATGCCTATCTGTTTGCTCATGGTGACATGTTTGAGTCTGCAACATTTAGATTCTATGATCTAATCACCTCAAATGCGTCAATCTTATGATCTAAGGATTTACTGTGTATTTTTTTTATTTTATGTTGCCTCTTATGTACCTCTCATCCCTTCCCATTAATGTAGTATCCTGCTTCCATCCATTAGCATACTTCAATTCATATTCCCCCATTTTTGCAAGGACTAGAAAGATTTTTATTTTATTTTACCCTTTCCTCTGTAAATCTATTAGAATGATTGGCTTAAACTCAAAATTTTGATCCCGTATGAGGAAATGGAATGCATTAGTTAGACTAATGAGCTGCTCATTTTATACAATCAGCTTTTATGGGTACGAGTAGTTGAGTTTAACTGCTTACAGGTGAGGGGGAGACTACACAGTATGTTGGTTTAGATTCAACACGTGTTCCTTAATCTATAGTGATTCTTTCTGGTTTACTGAAATTTATCTGGTATATTTGAACTCAGTTCAACAAAGCTTTACCACTTGTGGGTGGCTTTGTATAAGTGACTGATGAAAATCAATGTATTTTAAGGTTCTTGTGTTTGACTAAATACTGGGGGAAAAACTCCCAACATACTTGCATGCTTTGTGAAATTGATATGATATACATTGTCTTCCCCTGAATTTTTAGATGGAAAGACAAAATTCTCGGCATGGGCAGATAATTGAAATAAGGGGAGATGTTCCTGTTGGAGAGAGTAGTCTGGGAGGGAGCAAGATCTGTGGGGAAGCACCTTGTGGATTAGGAGCTAGTTCTAAAGATGCCAAAGAACGATCGGCTTCTATGCGCAAGCTTTTAATGGCGGTGGTACTTTGTATTGTTTTCATGGGCGTTGAAGTGGTTGGTGGCATTGAAGCAAATAGTTTAGCAATATTGACTGATGCAGCTCATTTGCTCTCAGATGTCGCATCTTTTGCCATCTCATTGTTCTCCATGTGGGCAGGAGGCTGGGAAGCTACTCCCCGCCAGTCTTACGGGTTCTTCAGGGTTGAGATTCTCGGTGCTCTGGTGTCCATCCAGATAATATGGTTGATTACTGGGATTCTGGTATATGAAGCCATTATTAGGCTTATTGATGGCACCACTGAAGTTAAGGGTTTTCTCATGTTTATTATTGCTTCATTTGGGCTTGTTGTGAATATCATCATGGCTTTTTTGTTAGGCCATGATCATGGTCATGGTCATAGTCATGGTCATGCCCATGGCAGCCATGATAGTCATGACCATAGTGTTAGCCATGACCAAGGATTGACTGTTACCACGCATCAGCATCATCATCATCATCATCATGAAGATCACCATCATGATGAACATACTCATCATGAGGATCTCCATCATGATGCACATTCTCATCATGCTGACGAAGAATCTGCTCATGAGCCATTGCTGGAGAAACCAGAATCAGGAGATGTACCAAAGAAGCCGCGGAACATAAATCTACAAGGAGCCTATCTGCACGTACTTGGCGATTCCATCCAAAGCATCGGGGTTATGATCGGTGGGGCTATCATATGGTGCAAACCAGAGTGGAAGATAGTGGATCTGATATGCACCCTAATATTCTCAATAATTGTTTTGGGGACCACAATCCAAATGCTTAGGAATATACTGGAAGTCCTGATGGAGAGCACACCAAGAGAGATTGATGCAACAAGACTTGAGAAGGGGCTTCTGGAGATGGAGGAAGTGGTCGCCATTCACGAGCTGCATATATGGGCCATTACAGTTGGAAAGGTGTTGTTAGCTTGCCATGTCAAAATCACACCAGAAGCAAATGCAGATGCAGTACTCGATAATGTAATCGCCTACATCAAAAGGGAGTATAACATCAGTCATGTCACTATACAAATAGAACGTTAGGAGGGACTTTCAGGAGAAATGAAGATTGTTGATCATTGGTTAACTGCATATTAGAACAGGGGCTGTTATTGTTTCACAAACGTTATCCCTTCCCACCGATTAAGGTTTAAATTTGTATCGTCATCATCACTTATATATCAAGCTCATTGATATTTCTCTTTATTCACTTGATATCATGCTACTTGCCACTTTAGTTTCAGTTATAATGCATTTCCCTTTTGGTGGCATAAGTTATAGTCATGCGAAGAAAGGAAAAGGGCAATCTGTAGTGTTGCATCAGCGCAGCTAGGCTCAACTGTCTCGGGGTCTACCACCAATTTGTTTTTGGGGGTTCAGATAGGCATATGAGATGTGGTTCATCTGCTATCCTATCCAGGTACCATCTACTGTATTTGTTTTTTCATTGCATCATATATGATACTGAGATATTGGGCATTGTACGTCGTCATCTAACTGAAACCTGTCGATTAGCTTCCCGTGAACAGCAGCGTTGCATGGATCCTATTATTTGATGGTTAGCATGCACAAAATGATAATGAAACAATAGTAGATGGTAGAGAAGATTCACTTGTAAGGTATAGGCTGGTTTGGGATGTCACTGTTGCTATAGTTTTGCCATGCCTAATCTATTGTGCATGCCTCTGCTTTTGTGGCTACGTATATGAAATGAAAGGATAAGATTCCGAGACTTTGGACGAGTTCTGGTGGCATAAAGATTTACAATTCCCATACATATAACAAGATTTCTCCACCCATTCTTTTTAGTCGAGTATCAAAATAAAAAACGAATACTAATAATTAAGAAAAAGGGGAGCTAAGCTTGCTAATTCCCCTTCATGTGATATGTTTCTGCAGATTTTTATTAGTATTGGATATGATTAAATTTGTGCTTGTCCTATATCTATCTGGTTTTTGTGTGAGAACTCAGCACAACTAGGCTGAGACATCGACAGTAGCTCATTCTCAGGGGTATTCGATTGAGCTGTTCGATTTAAATAAACCGCCTTATACGACAGTGGTGAAATGAAACTTAGTTGATAGCGAAGGCCAAGAAATGAAAATCTGGGAGGAATCTGGAATGGCCCTTGGCAAGGTTGGCCTTGTTTTGTTAGGAGTACCAGTGTGAGGATTTGACACTAGTATTGTTCACTTCCTTGATAATGAGGCAACTGCCAGACAAGAAACACGGCGTGTGATAACATAACAACACGCTCATTGGGGCAAGTGGCGTAAAGCCCTTAATCTTTTCAGGCTTGAGCCTTTTCTCCATCGTGTGACAAGCTCATATAAAAGTCATTAACAGTTTGATTTGCAATTTTGTACTATGTTTAGCTCATTAATGTGATGGAGAATATCCAAAACTTGAAATCATTAGAGAAAGGACCTTGAGTTTCATCTCAAATAGAAACAACACAAACATAGAATGGAGTCCCCCTTTTGTGCTTCTCCATTAAGACAAAGCTTGTGTCCCAAACAGACAGACAACACATTTAATGCAAAAACATGGCCACAGCTTGGGATAGGACCCAACCCAAATTTTTTTTATCAATTATTGATGATAAAAACAAGTACAGTGCTGACACACACCAATATCATGGGACTCATTTTATCTTTGAACAAGAACATGTAAATGTGATTGTGATTGTGATTTGTGAACTTTGGTTTTAAGTTTTAACCAGTCTCATCAGACATTTGTGAATGTACTCTCTGTACGGGCACCACAATTTCAATTGGGAATACAAACTTGGTTTTAGAAATGGCCCTTCTTCTCTAGTTTAATATAAAAAACTCCAAAATTACAACTTGCATATGAATTTGTATTTATTATAATCATCTCCAAATACATTATGTAGATTTGAGTCTGACATTCTATATCTTACCCACTAACATGCATATGTGACCACAATTTGTATTCCAAGATAAACTTGTTAATGGTGGCCACAAAAGAGAGTTGAAAGAAGATAAAGAACTTAAGTTATTGGTGAGAATGAGAACACTCTACTTGAAATCTCAATTTTAAACTCCCAGCAAAGGTTTGTGTGCGGAATATAACTATATTGGTAGCTCTACACTTTTAAATCAAAACTATTCTCTGTCAATCTCAATGAAAGTTGACCTCGCAAATTCTTACCAGAAGATGTATGTATTGACTATTAAATCATCTTCTAGTAAATGTATATAACTTTTTTACTTGAGTATATTTTTTTTGTATTTTCCTATTTCATTACCACGATCCATGAGCTATTAAACATCGATTAAATATCGGCTTACAAAGTTAATTGACTTTAATCCAAAACACTATACACAAACATAAACTAATATTAGAATATGGATAAGTGTTCTTCGGCATAAATTCATGTAAATTTGGTATGTATCAGAGACCAAACCATCTATATAAAAAAAATAATCAAGCTGAAAAATAATCAAACTATGTCGACTCAGATATAGTCGAAGATAGATGATTTTTAAATGTGTGGAGCTAGATCCGACCAAAACTACTCGGTTTTGTTCGTTTAATCCAAAAATTCGACCTGATCGATTGTTAGCTGGTAAAAATGAAGGTTGGGGAGGGATGAAAATGAGAGGTGAGAATTGGGGGACTAAAGATAAACTATAGAAGTAGAAATGAGGCATAGATAGAAGAGTGACACAATCCATACATACAATACTATACAATACAAAGCCTTTCCAAAGCTTCTCTCTCTCTCTCTCTCTCTCTCTCTCTCTGTTAGTCCCCACAAGTGCCTGTCCCTGCTGCTCGACAAAACTGCCTCTGCCACGCCAGTAATGCTTGGGACCTCGCAAACCATACAACCCTACCTCTCTTCTCTCTTCTCTTCTCTTCTCTTCTCTGCTGCTACCAACTCCTCTCTATATTTCTTTTCTGCTATCTTCACAACTCTTCATTTTTCTTTCTTACCACTCACCAGTAACCACCATTGTTATATTTTACCCCCATTTCCTTACCTCTCCTTCTCTCTGGTCTGGTCTGGTCTACAGTATCTGTTTGGTCTTGCAGCCTTAAATGTATTATTCTATTTAAGACTACCATCCCAAGAAAGAGCATCCATCAGTAGCAGCAGCAGCAGCACCAACCAACTAATATACTTCTATCACATATACTGTGAGTGAGAGAGAAAGAGAGAGAGAGCTTTTGTAGTATATATGTTGTAAAAATGGGGTCTCCTTCTCCTTACATTTATTGCCCTCAGATTGTGTTGGTGGTGGTATCACCATGGAATGTTGGTAAAATTAGGTCATGAGGAGTGAGTGAGACAGAGAATTTAAGGTGGCATTGTTGAGTGTGAGATCAAAGAAGAAGGACCAATACTTAATTCTAGACTTCCAATCCAACTACTTCATATATATTTAATTATATTCTCACCTCTAGTGTTGTGTAGTGTAGGAGAGGAGAGGAGTTATGGAGAAGCTTCTTCAAGGACCCATCATCAATTCCTGTGTATGTATTGCATTTATTTTCTTTTCTCTTCACTTTTCTCATTTTGGTACCCAACAACTCTCTTCCTCTTTTCTTGAAACCCATTTTATCTAGGAATCAAGACATGGACTTCACATTTATTTTATATGCTCTCCAACCCAATGCCTTTGCTATTGCATTCAATGCAATGTGTTTGTAATTTTTCTGAAAATGCCATCACCTGCAACTCCTGTTTCTTCCTCTTCAACATTCCATTCTCATTATTCCTCCAACCAAGATACAACTATTTTCTTATCTCTGCTTCATTCCAAAGTTTCTAGAGAAACCCATTTCTAATATTTTTTCTTCTTGCAGCTTTATGGGGAGCATTTGGACGTGGACTGTTTTGGAGGTGCAGGATTTGTGAACAACCAGCTTAGCAACCCAGAGAGCTTCAAATTTGAGGAGGAAGAAGAAGAAGAAGAGCCAAACTACTCTTCAAGCAACATGCCGTTTCTTCAGATGCTCCTCCAAAGCGTGGAATCGGAATCTCCGCCGTTTTTCCCTTTCACAGAGCCCAATTTCCAGACGTTGCTGAGACTCCAGCACCTGAAGAAGCAGCCATGCCCGTGGGACTACAATGTCGACGGAGAAGAAATGGAGAGCGCAACACAGATTCAGGCCTTGGAGCTGGAGAGCTGCGTCACGCAGGACGTGATGGAGGAGTTGCACTCGCCTGTGAAGTCGGAGAGCAATAAGGAGGCTAAAAATCAACAGACTCATATCTCAAAACCTTTTGATCCGGCGAGCCGAGAGAGAAAAAAGCGGAAGAGACAGAGACCGACGAAGAACAAGGAGGAGGTGGAGAGCCAGCGCATGACCCATATCGCGGTGGAACGCAACCGCCGCCGGCAGATGAACGACCATCTCAACGCCCTCCGGTCCCTCATGCCCTCCTCCTACATTCAAAGGGTACTTATTACTCAATTCCCCAACCACATTTCTACAGAAACAAAATCTCCATTTCCAAGCTCATTAACTAATTAATTAATTCTGACTCAGGGTGATCAAGCGTCCATCATAGGCGGTGCGATTGATTTCGTGAAGGAACTGGAGCAGGTGCTGAATTCTCTAGAGGCCGAGAAGAGAATAAGGAGCGGCACCGGCGGAGACGAGGCGGCGGCGAGAGCGGAGAGCAAGTCGGAGGCGGCGGATATCGAGGTGACGGTGGTGCAGAAGCACGTGAACCTGAAAGTAGAGTGTAGGAGCGGGCGGCGGCGAAACGGACAGCTGGTGAGAGCCATTGTTGGACTGGAGCAAGAGCTGAAGCTCACTGTGTTGCACCTCAACATCACCTCCTCCCCCTCCAACCACACTGTGCTCTACTCCTTCAACCTCCAGGTAGCTAGGTTTGGTATATTCTTTTTCTTTCTTTTCACATTTTGACTTGCTCCCCAAGCCAAGCACAAATAATTAACTAATTAATTAATAATATTGCAGATAGAGGAAGATTGTGAGCTGGAATCAGTGGAGGACATAGCAGCTGCAGTACAACAAATATTCAATGGAAATAGGGAATAGTTTCTTTCATGGAAGTCATCATTTTGTAAATGGTTATGGTAATGGAGAAGAGTGAGCTCCTCCTCCTCCTCCTCCTCCTCCTCCTCCTCCTCTTCCTTGTGTTTGTTTCCATAATGTATTGTTTTTGGTAGAGCAGAGAGAGGTGTGGAAGTTGCAGATGATGTTAATTTACTGTTTAATTAGTATATAATTCCAGAATTGTTATTGGTATTGTACAATAATTGGATTTAAAATTTGTGAATTTGGTAGGGTATGGGTCCACTGTTGAGAAAGTAAAAATCTGATGTGAGCATCATTACAATACAATGGTGAGGGAAGAGAAGAAACAAAATTGACTTTGGGTTAGGGATGGGGATGTGTCCTACGACCCATCCCATCCCATCCATCGTTACTTTTCTCTCTCTTTTTCTTTTTGTGTATATCATTCGGTTACACTAAAACATCAACTTTCTTCTTTTGTCTTTAGGATCCATTCAAACCAAATTTTCATCGTCACATCCAATTTATTTTTCACTATTCCCATTACTAGTAATTTTTCCTATTGAAGACCTTTTTTTCCTTGAAAAGATAAGAGGAATTATTAAAAATAGTATGGAAGAAGTAGTTCTTTTCCTTTAGATACACAATCTATTCGTTAAGTTAAGATAACTAATGGAATATTGTTTTCTTTGATCTATGGATTTGAAAGTTCATCTCAAGAGAGTGAAGAGAATGATATGCTTTTATTTTGCATATTAATCTTGTGTATTCAACTCATTCTTTTTTCTTTTTTATGTAACCAATTTTTACAATTTATTCTCTCTCTTTTGTTGGTAATGTCTTACAATCAACATTGTATAACTGAGAATAGTCATTTTGTTTGTTTTTTATATATTGAGATTTGTTTACCCAACTCCCATTATGTTAATTATTATTATGTGTACTTTTTAAAAGCAAGAAAAGTTCATATTTCTATTTAGAGTAAAGTTGAATAACTAATGCAAAGGCCTAACTCGCATACTCTACAAAATGCCTAGTTAATTCATAAGGTGAAGTTATATAATTAATTTGTCTACAAAAGGCCAATTAGTCAATTCCTAAGGTGAAGGTTATATATTTAGGGAATTTGTTAGAAATTGATTATGGAATGATTACTCAAAGTAGATAATGAGGGTGGGGTTGAATTGACAAATATTGCATATTTGAAAGCCAAAAAGTGGACCAATTTGAGTAGGTAGCTAGGTATCAATTTGAAAATTTTGCATTTAATTTGGTGTACCCAAATCATTCAAGTCCAATCCTATGAAAAATAGGGGATGTTAGGACAAGATTATGGAATGGGTAGACCATGACGAATTCAAAGTTCCAAAGAACAAATGTAGTTACTATAATTAGTTGGGTGTGAATTGTGAAGATACATCCAAAAGAGTCATTGTTCAACACCAAGGGAATAAAAAATGTCAAATTTCCCTTCTTTTTCTCACTCTAATCATGAGTTATTTGTTTGGTTGTAAATAGGAGGAAGGGAATAATAGGGAAGAGGTATAGGATGCCACAGGGGAAAAATAATGTGAAGCTCTGTTTTGCTATATGGAAAGTAAAAGAAATTGAAAATGATGTTTCTAGCCACGTTAAAACTTAGTGGAGAGGACTTTGTTCTCTTGTGATCCTACTCAACTTGAATGAGGATTAGTTTGAATGTAGTATGGCTTGAAGGTGTTGATCTCATACTGATCACAGACCCGCTTTAAAAATCTCATGATTAAATCCAAAAAGAAAATTATATGTTTCCACATTCTTTTGGTATTCAAGAAAATTAGAGTTTCAATAGAATTGTGGTACAAAGGGAGTGAGATTAAAATAAATTTGGTGTGATCGAGATACTCAATTACTACACTCTAATGATAATCGGCAATTTGCTTATAAAGTATATTGTCGTCATCAGATAGACTCGAACGTAGGCTTTGACGGAAATGGAGCAAAGTCAAAGGGGGTGAAATGTATGACCATAAGCGTAGGTGATGAATGAGGCAAGAGCCAAAAGGTTTTATGGCATGGCATCACTCAAAAATATATGTCAGAAGTCAGAGTGAGTGGAAGATAAGCCACACACTCCCAAGTCATGTGCATGTGCATGTGCAAGACCAGGCATGGCCAAGTCCTCTTCATTTCAGTTTCTTTTTTATTTCTTCACTAAGCCTAGTCCCAATCGTCCACTCATCACATTCAGATGACCAGACGCTACACTAAAATTATGCTTTTGGATTCCAAAGGATGTTCCAAACTAACATTATGTGTTTGTTTTGAAACACTACTTGGAGCTGAAAGTCACCGGTACATAATCATCACATTCAAAAGGTCGATGAAACTAATATTTTGAGTTCTTTCCGTTTTTATGTTTTTGAAAAACATGTTGGAAGGAGGTGATTCATGCCGCCCCAAATTCAATATTGTGAAAAGAATGAAATTTATAAATTAGCTATATGTATGTCATCGTCCAATAGTTAATTTTAATTATAATGTTCTTTTTTTTTGTGCTCAATAATAAACTACACGTGAATTGAAAATTAGTATAATTTGTATTCATCACGAAAATTAGAAATTTGCCAAAAACTCATCATGTAACATACAACTCTACAAAGTGTAAAAGTATAAACAGTGAGAAAATGATTTAAGCCTTTTTATCAATGAAGGTTCCTCCTCAATCATACACGTTGACATGGAGATTCGATCGTCCGTGGGACCAAAATTTCATTGGTACGAATTGACAACAAAAAATAAAAAATTGAAACACATTTTACCAAGAAAGAAAAAGAAAAAGAAAAGTTGAGTATATCACTTTATTGTAGACTTGGGTGACAGTGTTCATTCATTTTGGAAAATTGCATCTTGATAGAAACAAATGAAGCCAAAAGGAACATTGGTCTCATACATTGATAATAGTGAGTGTCTCGTTTAGAAATGTGAGCATTGAATAATAAATTAATAATCTTGGTTAGCATTTCCATATTATCATTAGGAGAGTATCTTGTTAATTAATTAAGTGAATATTATTGGTATTGAAGGTCTCAATTCAAATATAATTCTTTCTCTGTTTTAAAATGATTTTCTTGTTTGTCTAAATTTTTTGATTCAAAATGAGTGTCTTGTTTTTATTTTTATGTTATTATATTAGTGTTCTTCTTATATTATCCTTATCACTTATGCACATGAGCAAATCTGCACATGAGGTGTATATGTAAAAAGTGATGGTTATATTAGAAACACACTAAATTATCTTATAATTCTTAATTTTTGTAAAAAATAAAAATAAGATATTTATTTTGGGACGGAGGAAGTATAAGAAAGAGGAAGAAGAGGCCATGGTTTGAGCAAAGCAATCAGTGGCACAACACAAAGGGAAAGCATAGATGATGAGCCATCTTCTCTTCTCTTTTACTGTATGAATTGTTAAGAAGCTTCCTGGTTCTACCATTCATTCATTCATTACTTTATGTGAAAACATCAAGACAAGATGCTTTTACTCAGTTCTGTTCAACACAAGACAAAAGTAGAAAGATGCTTTTGTTATTTATATTTTGTTTTTTCATTAACTTAACATATATTGGTGATCCATTAAAAAAAAACAAAAACAAACATGTGTTGGTGATGATAAATTTAAAATTCAAATCTTGTGTTATGTAACCACATAAAAGATTGGTGTGTGTCCATAACGTACTAGCTAACTGTTAAAGTTGTATGGTCAGTACTCAATGTTATGGACACTAGAGAATTCACTTGTATGTAGGTGCTTCAAATTTTTATTTTTTTTTGTGAATGATTGTATTAGCAATATCGGTACTTCTGTTTCTATATAAAAATAATAATAAATAAATA
>JAYMTA010003100.1:0-14969 GCA_036897625.1 Pelargonium cotyledonis | reverse complement strand
TCCTGGTTTTGTTATCGGAGATTATTTGGGTTTCTGGTTCTAGGGCTTTGTTCAAAATTTTGGGATTTATTGTGAATCTGTTTTTTTTTTGTCTGATTTGATTGATAGGTCGTGCTGGAGTTCCCATGGAGGTGATGGGTTTGATGCTGGGAGAGTTTGTGGATGAGTACACTGTGCGCGTTGTTGATGTGTTCGCTATGCCGCAGAGCGGTACTGGTGTTAGTGTTGAAGCTGTGGACCATGTGTTCCAGACTAACATGCTTGATATGCTTAAGCAGACTGGAAGGTAATTCTTCTTTTGCTGTGATCTGTTTTATGAATCTGGACTGGTATGGAAAGTAGCTTAATTTTAGCAGTTTTAGGGTTTCAGATGCTTATGCCGAGATTGTCATTCTCACAGTTTTTACATCTCATCTGGGAAAACTAGTTAGAGATGCGCTTGCTCTCTATTTTTGTTGTTGATTTTGCTTTTGTTTCTGTTGTCTATCAATATGTGTCCACATACTTCTTAGCCAAAGTATATTAGATTCAAATAGTGGAAAGCTGAGAATAAGAATCTGGAATTCTGGATATCATTTTTTGGCTTCTGAGCTCACAAATAATTATGAGTTATTTTGTAAAGCATGAAAATAACATTACTCCATCGGTCCCATCCCATAATGTATGTTTTGTTTTTACTTTTTCTTTTGGCAGAAATTATGGATGATTTTGTTGCTGCCCAATTTTCACTCATGTGCCTTGGTTTTAGTGAGTCATTTTGGGATGGGGGTTGGGGGAGAGTGATATGAAGCCAATCTACCATTTTATAATTTATAGTTTTTATTCCTGATGTATGCCAAAAGGTTGGCTCCCAATCTGAGCAGTTGTTTGGCAACACTTTTGTTTTTGCATCGCCTTTAACTTATAGCAATAATTCTTCAAAATCTTACCATCCCTACTCACATAAAGAAAACAAGAGTAAAATGAAAAACAATTTGGATTCTTTCAACTTCACAAGTTGCTCTATCACACATGCTTTCTAGCCAACTTCCATGAAAGAGAGGCACGACATCAAAAACTTGAGGGAAATAAGCACTTCTCAGTTCTCTCATTTGTTATAGAGTACATATATTGAGTGTTTTGTACACCTTTGTCTTTAAACAAACATTACTTGTTCAATTTCGAGACAGTATTTCTGATTTGGTGTTTTAAGTGTATTAATATTGCTTCAGTTACTCCAAAACAAAATTGAAAGGATAATTCAGTAAAGTGTTGTATTGATTATTTGGAGATTTTTTTTTTCATGTAGTTTTCACATCTCTCTTTACCAATGATTGTAACTTTGACATTAATATCTGCTTCCATTCACTACATATTTTTTTCATGTAGTTTTCACATCTCTCTTTACATATTCATGCAAAGGGAGGCTATTGTTTTGGGATGTTAAGTTCTGTAAGGCGATTACAGCATCTTAGTGAACATTGAACAACTGAATGAGTATACTTGTGAAGCAAGTTATGATTATCTCTTTCTTGGTCACATTTCTGTTTTCCCCTTTTAATTTTTACCGTCTCATCCTTCTGATTGATTTTACAGACCAGAGATGGTTGTCGGATGGTACCACTCACATCCTGGATTCGGTTGTTGGCTCTCTGGCGTGGACATTAACACACAACAGGTTGGATTTGATCTCTATACTTGGCTTCATTTGTTGTTCATTATGACCAAGCTTGCATGCTTTCTAAAAAGCCTCAGTAATTATTCTTTATTATGGTTTTCACTAAGTAATGGCAAAAGTGAAGAAATTTGCTGGCATTTTAGTATCGTTAGAGGTAATTATGTGCTCTTCAGTCCTATTGCCTAGGTCGATTAGCACATTAGATATAGAGGATGGAGGCGTGTCAAAGACTTTGTTATTATACTTTGCTGAACTTGTAGAGGATTCAAATGGCAGTTGGCTCTTCAGCAATGGCCTGTTGGTTAATGACTGGATATAGAATTGAGACTTTTAATTTCAATGGAAATGTATCATAGTTTTAGGATACAGTTGGTATAGTAGATAGATTTGCCTTTTGTTGCCAATTGAAGACTGGACCTCTACATGGATACTTGAGTTACCTTATTTTATTTATGGATGAATGTCAATATTATTGTTTGCTAGTTTGATACAGGATTACTATGTTAGTCATATGTAGAGTTTTCCAGTGTTGTGTATGAGATATCTGGCATATTCTTTGAAATGGAGATCAGTTAACCCCAGAATGAGTGGCTTCTCTGTGTTTCGCCACTTGTTCGAAATTCGTCAGCATATTTAAGTTGGTGGTAAACCACACAATTATTACATATACTTCATAATGTAGAATCGTATATCAATTAGATGCCAAGATTCTTGAAAACAACTATGGTTTTTTCATTGGTTAAGGATGTAGCAGATGTTGAACCTGAAATGAAATGTTCATACATTCTGTATAATGTTGATTAGAATATTATTTGTATTCTCAATTGTGTGGTTTTCTGATATTTGCAATTTATGCAGAGTTTTGAAGCTTTAAATCAGCGAGCTGTGGCTGTAGTGGTTGATCCAATTCAGAGTGTGAAAGGAAAGGTGGTTATTGATGCCTTTCGTTTAATTAACCCACAAACCATGATGCTTGGCCAAGAACCAAGACAGACAACATCCAACCTTGGTCATCTTAACAAGCCATCCATTCAAGTGAGTGCTAAACTAATTTCCTGAACATACTTTTTTTACACCAATATTCATACTTATGGTTTTCCTTTTTCAGGCGCTGATCCATGGGCTGAACCGGCATTATTACTCAATAGCCATCAATTACAGGAAAAATGAACTTGAGGAGAAGATGCTACTTAACCTTCACAAGAAGAAGTGGACTGATGGGTTGACACTTCGGCGATTTGACACCCATTCCAAAACTAATGAGGAGACCGTTCAGGTAACAGAATGTTTCATTAGTAGTTGACAGCTTTAGAGTATTTGGATGTTTTTTATGCTAGCTCATTAGATACTTGTTACAAGCATTCAAGATTTTTATACACGATCTGATTCATAAAAGTATTTACTTCGTTCCCCCAATAAAAAACTTCATTCTCTTCCCTTAGGATTTTTTTTTTCTTTATTGGGAATGTTTTATTTTCTATATTGGGATTTACATTACTCTTCTTGTGCCTTGAGGGAAGTACCGCCTACTGATGTCTCATACTTCAATGTTTTTTTGTTCGGTAGTTGCCACCATAGACAATCCATTGAGTGAGGTCTCATTCTCATACACCTATTATACTGATTATATTCCTTTTGTTTTGTGTTATTTCTTGCATGTTACATTCATAGATAATAAATATGAACTTCATATTTCCCTGTCTCTTTTCTGTGTATTACTTGTTTGCTCAATTGCTAACAATTCCAAAGAAACGGGATAGTGACAACAATTTGGCAAAAGTGACTGATAACGAGAAACTCTTTGTGCATGTCTTAAGTTGTATGTAGAAATTCTTTGTGCAAGTCTCGAGTTGTAGAGGGTGTATTATAATTTCGGTGCCCAAAATAGCGATTTGAAATTTGTGTGGGGGTATGGTTTGCAGGAGATGCTTAATCTAGCTGTGAAATACAACAAGGCAGTACAAGAGGAAGATGAATTGCCACCAGAGAAGCTTGCGATTGCCAATGTGGGAAGGCAAGATGCGAAGAAGCATTTGGAGGAACATGTCTCCAACTTGATGTCTTCAAACATAGTCCAAACCTTGGGCACAATGCTGGACACTGTTGTGTTTTAGATGATTCTATTAATCACACCCATTTGTACTCTTATGCAATGGGTTTATCTTTTAGTTCAAGCAAGAACTGGTAGCAATAGAACTTTATCAAGAGGGTTTCGCGTCCATGTATGCTTGAGTCTATATGCACTTGATTTTTGAATTTGATACTTTGGACCATGTTTTCAGTTGTATTACATTTTGCTTGGATGTTGATCAGTCTTATAAATTACATGATTAGCTGTTATTATATCTTACAAAAGCATAGAGGTGGGTGAGTATGCTGATTTGATTTCTTTAGTTGTGCAATGCCTTGTAACTTTGCATAAAAAATAAGCTACTATCAAAATGTATACAAAATAGACGTGTTAATGCTCAGTTGTTCGCTGTGGTGCTATTTTGCTTGAACAACATTCTTGTTCCTGCACTATACCGTCGCTCCTCTGTCTCTCACATCTGCTTCACAACTCAGATCCATCAGTTTTGCTTCCTAATGCGCTTGCACGCGCTGCCACCTCTACCGAGAGTCTCATATCTGACCGTCTCCTCCGGCCACCCCTCTCCGTCATCAAGTTCATCGAGCCGTCGCCGTTCACTGGAGTTTTCAGCTGGTTAGTCCAGCTCTCCTCTGCCCTCTTCGCCTTGAGTGGCTCGTCCAGCCCACCTCGGCCGCTGCGGACGTGGCGTTTCATTCCCGGCATCGTGATCATTTCACGGCCTTGAGTTATCACCATTTCCTCACTGTCGTATCCGCCACACACTTGCCAGATCTGTACCATATCCGTCGGATTCACACCACTCTTGCTGGAATCACCTCGCCTCGCCTCACCTCACATTCGAGATTTGCCGTCGAGCCACTCCGGAAATCTCTCACTGCACCTCAGAATTTTTCGGTTTCCACACTGCACGGTTTCTCTCACGCATGAGATCACGAACTCCAATGGGGATCCACTTTCTCGGTTTCCCTCAACTCATGCTCACAAACCCCAATGAAGGGCTTCACGTTCTCTAAGCAATGTCATTCAATGCTCACCTAATCACTTTTTTATCGCTAATATTTAAGACTATTCACTGTATTTTTTTTTTTTGGTCTAAGACCACTCTTTGTATTTTGTATCTTGTATTTTCTACTTGAATACAAAAAGTACCTATTGCCGATAGGAAAAAAAAAAAGCATTCTTGTTCCAACGCTTTTGTCTGATTTTTATGCATTTTGTTTTAAGGACCGTCTCAGTGGTAAATAATTAGTTAATTTTTGTTTGCTTTCTATTTATCATTAATTGAGATTAAACAATTAAGTGATGACAATGCTCCATGAGTAATAAGGGGGCGTACAAGTATGGACGACGCCTTTGTTTCTATAATTCCGTTGACCAAGTGGAAGGGCAAATTGAGTATTTCATAATTCATCCGAAGAGTTATTTATTTACATAAGTGAAGTGAAGGACATTTTATGGCACGCTTTAGGAGAGAGAGGTTGACATATTCTTGAGAGGGTGACTGAGGAAGTAAAAAGAAAATGAAGATTTAACTGGTGTCCTCTGATTTAATTCTGCATTTACGCTTAAATGAGGGTTTGAATTTACCCTGAGTTAATTCTCCATACATTGTATATGCTTTGAAGTTTCACACTAGAAATCACAAAGTGAAGATGTAACATTGATGATTATTTCCCAATAGAATCGCACCCAGTCTCCAAAAGAAGCAGATGGGCCATAACCATAAAGCTAAGGCCCAGTAACTAAAAAAGCAAAGCCCATGATAGAGAGAGCCATCGATATCATTACTCACCAGCCGCGGTGTGTGTCACTGGACATACTTTTCGGTTCTCTAGAATATTTAATTTCCCAATAATAAGTCGCATTGTGCAGTCGACGCACACAGAGAGAAGTGGACGAGATGTCGCTCCTGAGATCCATGTACCGCACGGCCCGTCTCAGATCTTACGGTCTCACCGCCGCCAACCACCACCAGCTCCGCCACCTTTCCGTCGCGCGCACCCTCCTCAATCCGTCCCCCTCTTCTGCTCCCAACCGCCACCCCTCTGGTACTTGTTTCTCTCACCTATGTCTACTATGATGATGATCTGTATACATCATAAAGCAAATATTCATACGAAAACATGCTCGTCTTCTTCGATTATTGATGATTGTGATGTAAAATTTACCCAATATTTGAGTTTCAGGCGAATTGATGGCATTTTTAGCCGGTTAATCTAATCCTTTGGCAATAAATACTGTACATTTATTTTTTTTAATGAATATATGCTTGAGCTTTACTATGTTGAAACAATTGATTTTTTTATTTATTTATTGTTATATGCTTGAGCTTTCAGTGAATGTCTGCTCAGTATTTACTGTGCATCCAAGAAAACGTCTTGTTCTTAATTGCCTATCATAAGTGATTATGTAAAGCAAAAGCCTGTGGATGCAATTTGAATATTATGCAAACAGGTTACTGTGGTGTAATGGTTGGGTATTGTTTTGTTTACGGCCATGCCTTTGAATTTAGAAATGTAGCTGGTTCTTTGCAAGAATTTATTGTCCTAGGAAGTTTTCACTAGTTTTCATCTCTATTATGTTCTGTATGCTATCTTTGTATAAACCTTTTTTGAAACAGAATGAATACGCTAGACTTGGTAGTAAAAATTTGAGGAAATAGGGTTGTAGGAGTAATGATATATTTGATCCCTGAACTATTAAACAAAGGTCCTTTTTCCTTTCAGACTGAGATCTTCCCTTTGGAGAAGACTTATATCAGTTTAAGCCATAAGATGGATTTATATAACTTCTTAGCTTTTCATTTTAGTTTTCCCCAAAGCAAATGAATAACTAGACGTGTTTATTTCTGAATAAGCTTTTATCATCTATGGTGTATTCAATCATCAGCGTTCAAAATGCTTCTCAGCTTGTGCACTTTTCGCTGTACTGCTAGTAGAAAATCCTTAAGTAAATTGGTGTTTTGTAATTTGACATTCTTGTTTGTATGCTATACTTTTGGGAACTCTGTTGTAATGTTCTGTGCTTGTTTTTCATCATGCAAACCAGATTGCATGTCACGTTTTGCAGTGGGCATAGGGAGTAGACGTTCTTTCAGTGATGATGTGACTCGCTTGCCTTCCATTAAAGATGAAGAGATTAACCGTGTTTTCAAGGACCTGATGGCTATTAATTGGGACGAACTCCCTGATTCTGTCATTAGTGACGCAAAAAAGGCATTGTCAAAGAGCACTGACGACAAAGCTGCCCAGGAAAGCTTGAAAAATGTTTTCCGTGCAGCTGAAGCAGTTGAGGAATTTGGTGGGATTCTTATGTCATTGAAGTCGGAACTTGATGACAGCATTGGGTTGAGTGGCGAGGTACTATAACTTTTATGAACTTGATGACACATTTTTCTTCATCTCTCTCTTGATCATATGGTTTGATGATTTGATTTGATTTTGCAGAATGTAAAGACCCTACCTGAGGATTTTTTAAATGCACTCCGTACTGCTTACCAAAGATATTCTAGCTATTTGGATGCATTTGGACTTGAGGAGACCTATTTGCGGAAGAAAGTCGAGACAGAGTTGGGAGCAAAAATGATCTACCTAAAGATGAGGTGTAGTGGCCTTGGTGCAGAGTGGGGAAAGGTATACAAGTGTTTTTTTTTCTTCTTCTAGTTCTTGCATTATGTTAAAACCTTTAAGTGATTTCCTTGTCCTTTTACCAGTGATACTAGTCATTTATCTTCTTCATGGCATATATTAGGAACATCATATCCTAGGTGACAACAACATGGTTGGAACTTTTTGAACCTTAATTACAGTTCAAACCTTGGTTCGATTCGATCCAGACCTAAGGCGATATGAACCAAAGGGTTCTTTTAGTTGAGCTGAACTGTGCATTGAATCACGGTTCAGGCAATTCAAACCACCTGAATCATGATTCTCTATGTTTCATCGGATTCATAGACTATGCATTTTTTTATGGATTGTAAGACCCAGATGTAATATAGAGCGTCCTATGACGAGTTCAAAAATTCTAACCCATTATTTTTTCTTGTTTTAATGGATCTATCACTCTACTGGACTCTAACAGTCTACATTTAAATTTTTGGTTTAAAATATCTAAAGTCACATATAGTTACACAAAGTTAACAACACACCCTGTCTTGAATGCTCTTGCCTTCCAAGCTTCTTGTTTTAATCTTTTATACAAAAAGTATTAGGTGCATAGGTTATACCAAAAAATTTAGTATATTTAATGCAAAATTCCGTCAAATGTTTTTATCATAATGTAGCTCGTTTTCTTAAAAAAACAACTCCATGAATATTATTCACGCTTCACAAAATACCTGTAACTGCTTGCTTTCATGTTAACATATGCCTACCACTACTCCATTTACTTTCTCCTGACTGAATTCTCTATTTCTCTCACCTTTCCTCGCGGGGTACTGAGCTCTTTATGCCCCACATATAATTTACTTATATTATAGCATACTTGAACCACTACTTTAGCAGCCTTTTCATAAACCTAATTGATTCTACACACACACATAGTAAATAGATTAAAGATGTACCCTTATTTTCTATTAACCACTATAAAACTTCTCTAATAGCCTTATCATAAGCCTAGGTAGTAAGCTAGGTGTAAGTTTAGAGAACAACTCCCTCAGTGGATCTGGTTGACACAAAACCAAATTGATTTTCTGAAATTTACAAAGCACGGGTTCTCCTAGAAGGATGATCTACCATTACCGTCCTTGGGTACATCTCTGGGCACTTACCCAAATTTAGTGAATAATTTTTTTTTCAGAACTCTATACTTTTTGGGTTCGGTCAAAATATAATGAGTACTTTTGGGTACTTCAATTTTTATTTATTTTTTAAAACTAAATTTTGACAGGTTAAAATTTTTTTACCATAGAAGCTTATATTTTAATGTTCAAAATTGGTATTGAATATGCATAGTGTGTTTATCTATTACGATGTTTAATTTGAAGTTTTTGACATGCATTGTTATAAATATTATAAATAATTAAATATACATTAAAATTTAAATAGTTTTGAATTATAATTGTCCACTGCCCATACATAGTCTAAGATTTTTGAAAAATAGTCTGAAACCATAGCTTCTATTCCCAAGTCTGGAAGAAAACACCGCCCAAGGGCTACACCACAAGTTTCCCCTCATGGAAATATTTAACGCCCTTTCTATCACCATCAACAAGATTCTTATTCTTTCATCATAATTATCATTGAGAAGTAATAAACAGTAATTGATGATCTTATTTTGGTTGTTTACTCGATAACATTAGTTTTTCCATCATCGCTTAATCTCCGTATTATATGGTTTTTGCAGGTCACTGTTCTTGGAACTTCAGGACTTTCTGGATCATATGTTGAGCAACGAGCCTAGTTAGGAAAGGTTAGGTTGCAGCCAATCGCACATTTCTCGGGTTTCGAATCATGCTTTTTAATGCTCGGTGATGGCACGTGTCCAGGAAAGCCATCTTGGTTGGTGAATAAATTGTCTCTGTGTTGGTAAAATATTCACATGTTCTCCTCTATGTAATGAAACCAACAATATCAATGTACTTCCCTTATTGTTGGCAAAGTCTAACTTTTATGCTAAAGTTAGCAAGCTTGATAACATGACACCATCACCTTAATAATGTTATTATGTTTACATGTTAGAAAAATTGTCCAAGATCCAAACTAGTGTTGACAATTTGGATTAAGCTTAAGCGGGTTCATGTTCAAATTTTCAACCCCTTAATAATTGTGTCGGATTCGTCTCGAATCAGTGTATCCCGTCTAATTAAATGGGTTCTTAGTGTGTTATCTGACCCGTTTATTGTGTTATTTGATCCGTTTAGATTTATGATTAGTTGTAACCTTCTAGACATGATATTTGTTCTTGAATTTTAACATGTGGTTATTTAGACTAGTAATTGGGTCAACAATGACCCACATAAGTTAATAGTGTAAATTTAAACTCATTTATATTATCTTGTCGGGTCAACATGAACCCAAATTTTTTTTTTATTTGGTAACATTTACATTGGACCAAAAATGATTAAATATTAGCTTCCTCTTATGGAAAGAGCCATTTATTGTTCAACAAGGTTGTAATAGGCTCTAAACAAAAGGCCTTTTAACTACTCTAGAGCTTTTATACCATGTCCAAGATTCTGATGGTGATTTAGGCAAAGGTGGAAGAAGCAGGGCCTTCCTGCAGAGACCAAATGGCCAGCCCTCGCAGTGACATAGCTCTTTGATTATCGATAGCCTCCGAGAATAGTCAAGACCAACGAGTTGCTTGAAGTCGATCCCATTGAAGCTGGAGCAGCGCGAAAACTTGGTCTTCACAGACAAAAATGCATCTCTACAGTCACTCGAGGAGCAGCGAGTGAAACAGCTCTTGACGGATAAAAACTCTTCCCTTCCCTCCTCATCGTCGTGGCATCCCTTTGGTGCTATATGCAACTCTCCTGCTGTTGTCGGAGAGAACAAGAGCCAAGAAAAGTTGTCCGCGACGAGGCCAGGCTTGCGATTCAGCTTCTCCATTGCCCGACTACGAATCTCTGAAACAACCTCATCCTAAGAAGAAAGATCGATAAGAGACAGAAACATAAAACCTAATTAAAGAGTATATGACGGGAATGGCGATTACTTCCTGCTGCTCGTCAAAGTCGCTTCCCAGAGAGTCTTCAATGCTCGAATTCGAGAGCCTTCCACTGCAAGTATGGCAGCTTGAAAATGCATCCTTGAGAGCTGCAGGCACAAACTTGCATCTCTTAGCACAAGGATTAGGTGGCTCTTCCTCATTATAAAAGATGCTCATTTCTTCAGATTTTGTGCTTAATTTGGACGGACAAGTACAAGAATGTGAGTATGTGTATATATTGAAGTTATACATATAATTTATGAGTGTTTGTGTGTTGAAGTAAAAAAGTAGCTTTGGTGATGGTGGCCTCTTACCTTCTTGAAAACAGAGGCTTCTAATCCTTTGGGGTAAAGACAAAGTAAGAGGACCTATTATCTCAAATGACATTTTAACAAATGACCCTCAATTCCTACTTCACATTTAAATGGAAAACATCAGGTGAATCTTTTGCTTTCTTTTAGTTGAAAAATCCAGTTTGATTCCTGAGTTTTAATGTTTTGAGCCAGTTTAATTCTTAATTTTTTTATAATCTAAAATAGTCTTCACTTTCTTGTTTAGATTTAATTATTGATCCCTAAATTTTTAAATATTGGCCCAAAATGATCATGTTATATCAAATGTTATTTTGGATCAAATAAAGATTTAGGGATCAAATTTGATCAAACCACGAAAGTTCAGGATCAAATGCGGTTTTCTTCCTTTATTATTATTCTGCACTAAGGAAATCTTCTCTGTCTCAGTCTCTGTCTCTAGTGATCTGATTTCTAAACTTGGATTCCAAGTCATGGTGACAAAGTAGAGTCTCGGTCTAGGACATGACACCAAACCTTACCACAAACTAAACTTGTCATAAAACATTTAGAACAAGACTACAATACAATAATTATAAAATGGGTCACACCCTGATGTTGTGCGAACCTGGTTTCTTCATGGCTTTGTTTCATGACAAGTCTGTTTAATTTGACATAAGCTATTGCGATTGCATAAGGTTTTAAGGCTTGTAATGAAAGAATAGTCAACAAATGGCACTGCCCATATTAAATGGATATCGGTTTCAGATGAACACCTACGTTTAACATTTCTTTGTTTAAAGCTTCCCTAACCTTTTGTGGCAGTTCATTAAGGTAAACGGCACTCATGATGTCAACTTTTTGGATACTAAAGGCTTTTTTTGTAATTTACTTGGTCAAAAGCCGATGGAGTAGAATGAGGTAGAGGTGGCAAAAGTTAAGGTCGGGTTCATAAACTCTAACCCTAACACGGTCCTATAGGGTTGTAGGGTTGATCAGGGTAGGGTCCGGTTTCAGGTATGAAATGCTTTGTTTTTCGCGGGTATATGCAGCCCAATCCAAAAAATTTATAACTCGACCAACCCAAAACCGACCCGTTTTATTCAAGACAGATAAATTCATACCCGAAATGGGTTGGATTTTGGGCACCTGACGGGTTGGGTACCTATATTTTGAAGTTTGATTATTAGCAACCCAAAATGGACAATTGAGAAGTAAAAGTGGGAGTTTGTGAGTTGGATTTGCGAGGCTGCACCAGCAAGTGGGGCGGGGGGGCCATTGAGGGAATGTTGCTGAAGACCAGGCACCAACCCGGGTATGGCTGTGCCAACCAGGGCCGACGTTCCCGCCCCGTTCTCCAACAACACCAATGGGTTTGGCGACATTTCATCAACAAACCCCCAGTCTGCCTGTTCTTCGGCATCATTTCATCAACGGACCCCCAGCCCACTTGCTCGTGCAGCCTTGTCAATCCAATGCACAGACAACTACTTTTACTTCTCAAATCTCAACTTTTACTATATGATTCGAGGAATTATATGTAGGACAAAGCGATACAATTTAAGTCCAACGAGAAATTCCTCCTTTTGGGTTTGCAACCATCAAATCTCAACCCTTTTACTATATGACTCGAGGAATTATATGTTAGACAAAGCGACACAATTTAAGTCTAACGAGAAATTCCTCCTTTTGGGCTTGGCAACCATCCCTTGTAAACTCTCTACACTTGAAAAGTGTCATAACCATCTATGTTCAATGGAAAAATTACACACATTCACACTGTACTTTATACCTTTTACACATACGGCCTACCATGAACTTTAGTTTGTAACTATTGGCTATCCTGTACTATGTCACATTTTTACCACTTCAATTCTCCATCTATTTTTCTGTCTAATGTGTCAAAAAGACCAAAACACCCTTTTAGTTAAAAGGATGAACCATCCAAACAAGCCCTTAGCTTGAAATTAAAAAAAAAATGCAGAGATATGCACCGGCAACACTTGAAGAGCCGATCATCGCGACCCCATTTCCAGCGAGCTCCGGCAACACTTGAAAAGCCGATCTTTGGCGAACACCAAGGCGCCCGTGTGGCCATTGATCTGGATCGAGAAGGAGCCTGTCGATCGCCAGCAGATCTGGATCGAGAATGAGCCTGTGGCCGTCGAAGCTCGCCTGTTTCACGAGCTCCGGCGATGGAGCTCCACCTCTATCTCGAGGTCGTGGTTGTTCCCGACGGCGACATCTGGTTCATCGTCCACCTTCGTGAGCTACGTCGTCCGTGTCTCCTCTCCGCGAGCTCTGCCGGATCTAGAAGGTCGACTACCACTCCTCCTCGCCGACCACGTCCAGATCTGGAAGGTCGCCGGAGTCTATCGTACACTGATACATGTAACTATTGCACCTTCATAGTAGAGTTGTTTATTTTTAGTACCAAATTGAACATCATGCAAATATTGAACCATCTCAAACATATTTTATATCAAGAGGTTGAGGATAGTGAAATCATGAATGGTAATTTTGTGCACAGATTGTGAAAGAAGACGAGGAACCCGAGCAGTTCTTGAACCACCTCAACTATTTCATATCCCGAGATGTTGAGGATAGGTGCAACAATTGAGACCAAGTTTGGGAAGGACGCAGCTTACGCTAAGAATTTGGCTTGCAGTGAATCACCATCCCAGGCGGTACAAGTAATGCTCATATGATTGTGTAATGTATAGAGATTTGAGTTTTTGTGTCTTGTAACATGTACAGAAACCAAACCACTTAATGGTTCACAGCGCAGTTGGTTAATTCAACTGTGTGAGTGGAAAGAGATATCAGAATCAATTCTCACTCGACACATCCTTCGTGGTGGTGGTGTAAGAGACCACTTTGGTGCGGTAAGGTGCCAAAAACTCTAGGCTAGAATGAAGAGAAATAGTCTCTTTCCTGAACACTATTGGTTACTTGTATATATACACCTTTATGTCGTCGCTTATAAGAAAAAAAAAAAAAAAACTTAATGGTTCATAGAAATTACAAGTAAATAATTGAATAAGTGAAATGCGAGCATTTTACTTGCTGTCGGTAAGGGTTTGTACAAGGGTTGATTTTTGGTTAACTTTTTGTTTATTGATTTTAGAATGTGACATTTGAATTTGAGATTTTGAATTTGAACACGTTCTTGTTAAAGAAGAAAGGTGATAGAGTGAATGTCAATTTTGACATTTCAAAAAAATATTAATGATGTGAGAAAGCTTTTAATTGTATATAGTGCATTTCTACGACGATCCTCTAGCGGAAACTACCCTGAGAGACGTAGGGTAGTTTCCGCTAGAGGATCGTCGTAGAAGTGCACTATATACAATCTTGGCTTGCAAATCATCATGACGATATCACAAGACCAGATCTACTTCTAGAACTACATGTGATGTCGTTTTACTTTATATTGCTTTATCTTTATCTTTTTCTAATTTGTTTGTTCACGTTTGTATTCTCTCGTGTTGTTTTTTTTGTTCTTTGTTTTATGTTATTTGTTCAATATTGTTTTTGCCAGATCTTTTCCATTATTGTCTGCATCTTTGTTCTCTAAATTAATTTTTCATTTCAAGATTATGGTTTTCAAAACTTCATTTTCTAAAAATTTAGGGATAAAGGTTTTTTTTATCCAAACTTTACTAATGTATCAAGTTTAGTATCTAAATTTTTATTGGCCTTAATTTAGTATTTAAATTTTTATTTTCTACTTAATTTAGTTCCCATCGTTCATTTTTGTCAATTGTATTATTAAATGCTAACGTGACTTGCTGATTGAACATTTTGTATTATGTAGCATGTTGAGTTGGAAATCTTTTACTACTCGACAATGACAATTGTTTTTTAATTATTTTTGTTATTTAATTTTTAATTACAAAAATAAAAATAAAAAAATCTTTTTTTCAACTCTCTCTCCCCATGTAATCTCTCTCTTGATGATCTTCATTGCACAAAGAACAGAGAAATCTTTCAGCCTTAAATCTCAGATTTACCCAATTTCATCATAAAATAAAAAAAAAAAACAATTTCAAATTGAAAAATTCATGGACCAGAAACAACATAAGAGACTTAAAAATCAAGTAAACAAGATCATAAAATTCATTTACATGACTTCAAATTGATAAAGTTCATAGCAATAGAAACAGAAACAGAAACAGAGCGTGAAAATAAGCGGGAGACCACACCGCCGGAGCTCGTCTTTGACGATTGACCACTGCTCGGAGGAGGTTGAGGGTCTCGGAGGTCGGCTTCAACGACA